>CAUYLG010028112.1:0-122106 GCA_963573385.1 Cacajao melanocephalus
AAAGCACAAGGAGGGGAGCATCACACACTGGAGTCTGTTGCGGGGTACTAGGGGAGGGACAGCGGGGGGTAGGGAGTTGGATAGGGATAACATGGGGAGAAATGCCAGATATAGGTGATGGGGATGGAGGCAGCAAACCACATTGCCATGTATGTACCTATGCAACAATCCTGCATGTTCTGCACATGTACCCCAGAACCTAAAATGCAATAAAATATATTTTTTTTAAAAGACACAAAAGCTAAGTGTTATTTTTATCATGAGACAAAGGAAATTCTGAAAATCATAAGATTCTATCTGGAACAATGAAAACAGATATCAAACACCAGTTTGAAAAACATATATATAACCAAAATAGCTAAATTCCTTCTAGGAGTTAATTTCTAACTATCTTTCCTAAGACGCCAACCCGTGACAGACAGCCCTCAAATCACTATGCATAAACCAAGGAGATCTTGGCTTGGACGACGGATCCCTGCTTAAAACGGAATGGTGACAACTAGAAAACAAAACCACTCCAAGATCCCACGAGCTTTTAGGCACTGGCAACACAGCAGTGTCACGTCACTTTCACGACCTACCGAGGTCTAATTTGAGGATATTGCTTATTCCCAGTTAACTCTCTTATTTGTTTTTAATAGGGTGTATTAGTCTGTTCCCATGCTGCTATAAAGAACTGTCTGAGACTGGGTAATTTATAAAGAGACTTAATTGGCTCATAGTTCTGCAGGGCTGGCTGGAGAAGTCTCAGGAAACTTACAATCATGGCAAAAGGCAGCCCCTCCCAAGTCAGCAGGTGAGAGAAATGAGTGCTGAGTGAAGGGGGAAGCCCCTTATAAAGCCATCAGATCTTGTGATAACTCACTTACCACCACGAGAACAACATGGGGAAAACTGCCTCCACCTGATACTGCCCTTGATATGTGGGGATTATTACAATTCAAGGTGACATTTGGGTGGGAATACAGAGCCAAACCAAATCATAGGGACAATTTATCCTTTAGGTAATTTGGATTTCCTAGACTGAATGGCTGACAGTGAGAACTGACATCAGTCATGCTAACTCTATGGAAATCACTGGGAAGTTTCTGAAACAGGACACATTAATTTCATTGAGGACAAAACAGGGATTATATCTACTTTTTTTCTGTATAGAAATACTGGGTTTAATGTATACTGAAATAATCATGTCTACTTTTGTATTCCCCCACAGAATGAAACACAGGCCCTTAACCATACCAGGTACTCAATAAGTATTTATTAAATAAATTTTCCCAAATTGCAGGCAAATGTGTCTTTTATTTTTCATTACAATAACCTTAAGCAATAATGCTTTCATGAGAACCAGCAAAACCTGAAATAGCCTCAATGTGAATTCTATTCTTCCCCCAGAGCTAGAGGACCTAATATATATAATATTAGGTAAGGGTCAGGTATGGTGGCTCATTCCTAAAATCCCAGCAGTCTGAGAGGCTGAGGCGGGCAAATCACTTGAGGTCAAGAGTTCAAGACCAGCTTGGGAAACATGGTGAAACCCTGTTTCTACTAAAAATACAAAACTTAGCTGGGTGGTGGTGGCACATGCCTGTAGTTACACCTACTCAGGGAAAGAAGCCTCTGGATTTAGCTACCTGAATTTTAATTCCAGTTCTACCACCTTGGGCAAGTCACTCACCTCCTGTGCTCCTTTCCTCATCTGTAAAATGGGAATAATTATATTATCTGTACTTCTTACACTTGTTATGAGAAGTAATTGAAATAACATATAAAGTACATAAGGAGAGCTTTGGGCCTACAATGAACACTAAGTAAATATTAGGTATTGTTGTATTACTTGCTGGCTGATGAGCCTAGGGTAAGTCACTTGACCATTCCGTTCTATAATTTCCTCAGGCGTAAAACAGAGAGCAGGAACACAGTTCCACAGATCCTCCTGCTCTAGGATGGAGAGAAGAGGATTGCTAAGGAGTCCAACACTACTGACTTAAATTCAACAGGAGATTCCTGATGGTAAATTTTCTGATTGTTGGTTCAAGAATGAGGAAGTCGGCAAAATGTGTTCTGTTTTCATCTCTAATAGAGGTATATCAGGACTTTAGTGATAAAATCTGATAACACATGGCTAAGAGGAAAAAGTGGGTGATTTATAGGTAAAAATGAGAGAGCATTGCTGTGCAAAGCATTCACAAGCAATACTTGTTCATTTTTTGCAGGATAGGGAGAGGGGGTGCTATTCTCCAAAGTATAGATGCTGTTCAAGCCACTGCGATATTGGGTTTTCCAGAATTTCTCAGTAAACTATACAAATTCAGAACAATTGAGAAAATAAATTTGCTCTAATTTTTAGTATCTATCACTATAAACAACTAAATTCTACCCTTTTATGTAGGAAAAATATTAAAATCCATTTGCAAATATCTGGGCTGATTATTTAAATTTGAGAGATACTTGCTTCATTTTATAAGCTGTTTGTGGAGTTCTGATTATCTACGCTCCAGATACATCCCTGGAAGAGAATAACATACCTGGAGTATGGATATCAGGATAAAGATGATAACGGGTAGTGCTTACTGAGCATTTACTGTGTGTGCATACATTGCAGTCCCCCATATATACATATATCCTCTTTGATCCATAATCTCTTGAATATATTACCACTAAGTTTGACAGATGAAAGAAACTGGGTATGGTATGAGAGAGGCTCTGTGACGTGCACGCTGTCACAGAACTGATAGGTGATGGCACAGAGATTTGGTCCAAGGTCTATATAGGCCATGGCTCATGCTATGAACCTTCAACTACTAAGAACAGAAGATGAATCTTCCTAACTGAAGCACAGTGTTTGAAATTTACAGGACAATCCTTTGAAGTGTTCCATTGGGAGAGGAAAACAGACTCATCTTCAGAATTGATGCTGCTCAATTTAATCTAGCTAAGAATGCTATAACTGGAAAATCAAATCCTTTCATAACATTCTGCCCAGTGTACTCGCACTGATTGCATCATTCCAAAGATCTTTTCTATCAAACGTTTATCAGTGCTGATAAAAGGGAAAGCAAAAATCACACCTTCCCCATGACCCAGAAAGAGCAATATTTTTCACCTTGGTGCAGATATCCAAATATCTATTTCATAATTCTGTTAAATCCTTAGCCCTACAGAGGAGAGATACAGGGATCAATACTTATTTCCAGACTCCAGCCTAAACTTACCTACTTACCTCTTTTTTTGGTGGGGGGGGGGAGACACAGTCTCACTCTGTCATCTAGGCTAGAGTGCAATGGCACGATCTCAGCTCACTGCAACTTCTGCCTCCTGGGTTCAAGCGATTCTCCTGCCTCAGTCTCCTGAGTAGCTGGGATTACAGGCACCCACCACCATGCCCAGCTTATTTTTGTATTTTTAGTAGAGACAGAGTTTCACCATGATGGCCAGGTTGGTCTTGAACTCCTGACCTCAGGTAATCCACTTGCCTCAGCCTCCCAAAGTGCTGGGATTACAGGCATGAGCCACCATGCCCGGCCTGAATTTACCCATTTTTAAACATTTCCGTACCAATAATCATTGCCACAGTGGACTATATAGCCATCCAAATACTAGGGGTAACAATTTTGAATTTTGCTACAGATTTTGCTATCTAGTCTAAATTAGTTTATTTGAGGATAGAATGACTAGACCCATGCTAATTCTCATGACCTGTCAAAAACGATTTCCTTTTTGTCTCAGCATTGCACCAAAATTGTTATCCTACTACCATACTTAATGACAGTTTTCCTTTTCCTTTTTATTTCTGGATAGGAACTTAGCTAATTGACATTCTCTCAGACTTCTTTAAATGTTACAGGAAACAAGGGAAAGTTAAAATACCACTCAGAAAGCCTGACTCATCCTCACCACACAAGAAAGGGGAAAGTAGGGAAAACTTCTCATACACCCCAATCACTCTACTAACGGTGAGATAAAATTTTATAAGGAAGCAAAAGGGATGACAGAAAGTTCTAACTGGAAATTTAACATGCAAAGTGGAGGGGAGGTTGCAGGGCCTCTTTTTCAAAAGAAGTAGGACCGGGCTGTGACTCTTTCATGCCCATGGCTGGCCCTGGCACCAAGAACACCTGAAAAAGGCTGCCTTGGCTACCTCTGAACACTGCTCAGACGCTCATAACAGAAGCAAAAGCAAAACAAAGCCCCAAACCCACAAGCAGTGATACTGCCTATGAAAAAGGGTGAGACATGCAGAACATGTTTTATAATCAGAATTCTCTCCAGACAGAGGCTTTTTAGAGGCCTTTGGGGAGATCTCAGAGGATTCTTAAATACCATTTTCAAGCAAATGTTTATTGAAGTGCATCCTCTTGTGACATCCGTCTATTTCTTCATGGTGTAATTAGGAGGCATAAAGAATAAACTTGTTGGTTACTTTTCCCATTCTGCTGTTCCCCTAGTCTCTTTTTGATCAAATTCCCAGTAGGAATTTAGTTCTTCAACATCAGTGGAATTTTTGCAGAATACCCACTTCTTTTTCTTTCCCATGGTACTTGTCCATAGTTTAGTGCCCAAGAATATGAACTTAAGATCAAGAGAGATTTAAAGAAATTTTGTAAACTGGTTTTTCATATGAGATAAAGTACACAAACTTCCCCTTGAAAACCATAACAAGACTTGAGAGCTCCATGTTTATTTACAGCCTTCTTCTCAAAACCAATCACACAAGAGCTGCGACTATACATTCTAATTAGTTCATCTATATTCTGCTCACGCATTGCCATGCTCAAAGAACTTTAAAATTTTCATCATCGTTTACGAGCAAGCCCTGACTCACCAAGATTTGCAAAGTAATCAGCAGCAAAGTTAATTGGAATCTAGATTTTCTAACACCTACAGAAAATTCCATGCATTTCTGGAGGGGAAAAAAAGTACAGCCAAGGAAGCAAGACTAAATTTATGTGCAGCATTTCAAAACTGGAGAGAAAGGAAGGGAGAATAATTTTTAAAACATTTAAGTCTGTGTGAGTACTGTATTGTTTCTTTTCCTTTCACATTGAGGTTGGATTAAACAACACAGGGTCAGAAAGAGCCCGGCAGCTTCTACAGATCCAAGTCAGCACTCGGGGCTTCTCATGGGTCAGAAACACCCTGAGGTGGGAAAGACTCAGAATAGTTGTTTTTTGGGTTGGTTTGGTTGGTTTGTTTTTTTGAGACAGGGTCTCACTCTGTTACCCAGGCTGAAATACAGTTCCATAATCACGGCTCACTGCAGCCTTGACCTCCTGGACTCAAGCAATCCTCCTGCCTCAGCCTCCAAAGTAGTTGGGACTATGGGCATGCGCACCACACCCGGCTGTTGGTATTTTTTGTAGATCCAGGGTTTCACCATGTTGCCCAGGCTCTTTTTGAACTCCTAAGCTCAAGCGATCCACGTACCTTGGTCTCCCAAAGTGCTGGGACTACAGGCACATGCCACCACACCTGACTAATTTATTTTTATTTTTTGTAGAGATAGGGCCTCACTCTGTTACCCAGGCTGGTCTCGAACTCCTGGGCTCAAGTAATTCTCCTGCCTCAGCCTCCCTAAGTGCTGGGATTATATGTATGAGCCACTGTGCCTGGCCTCAGAATAGTTTTTAACCCAAACCCAAAAAAGACAATAGAGAAGGGAACACACAAGAATGAAGCTTGGAGAGAAGTAACCACATTTGAGGGCGGGGAGGTCTGAGGTTTTCATTCATGTCTATGAACTTCAGAAGCCTGGACTTTCACCATTAACAAAGTGCTGCTTTCCACTGTGCCCTTATGCTTATAAAAGGTAAATGACAGTCAGATTTGTGTGGCCCTGAAAGCCTTGTGCAGGAATTTGAAGTCTTTTACTGCTGCAGTGAAAGGGCAAGAGAGTAACAGAGTCCCCACTGTGCTTTGACACAGGAGCTTTGACAAAGGCCAGAGGCAATAGAAAGGAAAAGATAGATGTGTGTGTGTGAGAGAGAGGACTTAGAATCTACAGAATTTTGGAACAACTGGATGGAGGGGTGAGTGCTGGGAATGACTCCAGGATGCTGGCTATAAGAATTGTGCTTCCAATAAAGGACATAGGTGTTAAAGGAAATAAGGAATGCAGATGGAGGAATGGTTGTGCAGTTCATCACACTTTGGACAGTTTGGACAGAAAAAAGTTGAGGAATTGTCAGGAACACAGGAAAATAAGTCCAGGCAGTACTTTGAAATAAGGGTAAAAAGCCCTGGAAAGAGATTGGGACTATCAACAAAGACTTGGGAGATTTTGGCATATGGACTTGGGGTTCTTTAGCACATGTAGACAGCGGTTTAAATGAAGACAGCAAGCAGAGCTGACAAGAGGAAAAAGGTAGTGAGAGGTGCACAAGAATGAAAGACAGAACCAAAGGAAATATCTGCGTTGGGTAGGGGTAGGGTGCACATAAAGGAGATGTAGGAAAACTAGAAGCTGTGGTGTGGCAACAGTCAAGAAGAAAGCTAATTTCAGGGAGGAACTGACCAGTGGTATCAATCATGCAAGAGGTAGCTGATGGGCATTAGTGACTCTGAGAGTAGGTTTAATCCCATGAAGAGGTGGAAGTTAGATTGGTATAAGCTTAAGATGTGAGATGATGATGGATGATGATGTAAATGGAGACTATTTTTGCAACGAGTTGCACTTAAAAGAAGAGGATGAAGAAAATGGGAGTCAAAGGATGTAGCCAGGTTCAGGAAAGGGGGATTTAAGAGTAAAAGAGGGCTTAGCAGGTTTGTAGACTGAAGGGTAGGAGTTGATGGTAAAGTGAGGGGTGGAAAATGTGAGAGAGATGGGCTATAATAGCAGGGCTTGGTTCAGAAGATTCTGGAAAAAAGTAGGATCAAGACATGATCTTCCTTTAGGACTTTGTGAAAGAGAACAGGACACAGGTTACATGGAATGTCTAAGACAGAGGAGGAAATTGAAGGTGCTTCTGTAGGATGACTTGAATCTGGGCTTTTATTTTTATTATGTTTTAGTGGGCAACAACAGCAAGGATATTTTATTTAAAAATCCACAATTTTTAGAGGACTGTATTTAAAAGACAAATGACAAAAATTGCCTTCCACATATACTGTCCTAACCCCCAACCCAGCTCTATACTGCCAAATTAATCTGCCAAACTAGATAAAAGATTTTTTTTTCAGCCAGGAAGACAGTGCTCTTTTGGATAATACAAAACAAACAAAAAATCTGTATGTGCTTTACAAAGCTAAATTTCTGCATTAGTAAGTCAAATATTTATCATAGTATCAGATGGTGAAGACATGTCTGTTGAAATTCAAAACCCAACAGTTTTAACAAAGAAAGAAGCTCTGCTTGCATTGAGATCATATACAGGAAGCCTCCTCTTTATAGCATCAATCCAGTCATTCATGAGCTAGAATTATGCCACATGCTGAAGGGATTGATAGAAAATGGTCTCTACATTTCAAAAATTTACTGTCTCCATGTGTGTGAAAGAGACACACATGCATCTTTCATAAATACCATATGGTTGACATCATCGTAGAAAACTGTACCATGGGTGTGGGAACCCATCGGAAACACCTAGCAGGGCGCTTCAGTGAGGTGATGATGCCTGGGTCTCCAAGGCTGACTTCAGGTTTGCCTCTTCTCTACTGAGGGAAGGGCCAGGAAGGTAATGGCATTGGGAGGCAGAGGAAATAGAAATGAAGGGACGGGAAATGAGGCTGGGCAGAATATGGAAAGGAATATGGATTGTAACTTGCTGGGGAATAGAACAAATACAACCAATAAAGATTTTGAACTGGAAAGAAGCAAAAACAGACATTACTGCCTAATTTGTTTTAAACCATTCATTTAACCAGTGGCTCAAATAATACCTTCCTATACACCACCCCTCTTTTTGGTGAAATTCTCATAAGATCTAACAGGCCAATGCTGGCTCCTTCCTGCCTTTACAACTCTGAGAGACAAACTTTGAAGTTTGTTTTCTTTTTTTTTACCACTCTTTAGAGAAGAGTGAAACTGTCCAAGAGTTGTCACCAAGGTGTCAAAGTGACCTAAAAGCACACACAGTTTATGGGTGGCCATTTGGTCTGATGTGTACGGAATAGCTTTATTTAAAGCTTTATACAAACTGACATCCAGGCACCATGAGGAGTCCTTGAGGAATGTGAAACACCATCATCACCAGGCTGACGTGTGTGGGCACTGTGATAAGGTGGGTAATATGCAACCCTTAAAACCTAGCTATTGGACATCAATTTTCAGAAGAGCTTGAGTTGAGCATGAGGATATGAAAAAAAAAAAAAAAGGTGTGTGTTGGTGTCAGTGTCAGCTCTCCAGGATTCCTATTCAGATCCTAACCTCACAATTAAAGCCCCCACAAAAGCCCACACTGATTAGACCCACCTTCAGTAGAGTGTAGTTTAGAACCACCCTTGGCATTTCCAATGTGCCAGACCACCTTCGCCCTATGTGGCTTAGGTAAGGGTTCCTTCCATGCAGTGTCTGGGGAGATTTCTGGTAAATCAAGTTTCCCTCATCACCTTAAATTTCTAGTGGTGTTTTAACACCTCACCGGTTAAAATTGTGCTGGGTCTGCTCACCAGGCCACCTTTATTAAGAATTCTCCTCACCATTCTACATACGCCTGCACGCACGCACACACACATACACACACACACATACAGAGAGAGATAATGGCTATCAAGTTTTTAAAAACACACACATTTTAACATCTTTGCTTGATTTAGACCTATTTATTGAAAGAAAAAGCATCAGTTTAAACTTTCCTGGATACCTTTTTAAAAATCATCTCTTTTCTCGATTCTTGTAAACTCTAAACATATGAAAGTGGAGTTAGGTATTTTGTGTGTGTGTTTTATGTACACTAGTACATGGGGCTCCCTTGTATAACCCTTTTTACAGAGCTTCAAAGGTAATTTTACCTTTATCTTTGCATTTATGACATTGTTGGTCATGATGACCACTTAGGGAGGCAACTCCTCCATCCTGGTATTGATGCTATGGAAAAATGAGAAGCACTTTACAACAGCCTACATGATGATACAATTTGCAACATCAGAACATAAGGAAGGTCTGTGTTTATTATGTGTCAAAATTCTCAAGCAGTCAGTAATCAGTGGATACAGAATTGGTTTTGTATCCCAAAGAAATAGAGATAGGTTCCTGGAATAGTCATTAATGATAGTTAAACAAAATTCTGTGTAGAATGGCTACCTTAACAGCAGATAGGCTATACAAAGAGCTCTATTAACCTAGCTGGATGTGGAATGCCAAATACTTTCCCTTATTCAGGAGAGATTTCCTGGAAAAAGTAGATCCTGTGGTGAATTTTAAAGAACACTAGTTATATCTTAGAAACTCGATCTCTTAGTCTTAAAAACACTCTCCAAATTGCTTGGTTCAAAGGGCAATTTCCCAGTTTGTTTTTACCAAGGTTATGTCTATATGAGAAAAGCCACAAGACAGAGAAGGAAATGCTCAGGCTTCCAGGAGCTCAAAGTCAGATGGATTCAAATCCCATCTCCACTGCTGCTTGAGATACGAGACTTGACTTAATTCATCTGAGTCTCAGTTTCCTCCACTGTAGATGGGGATGTGTAATATAACGTACTTCCTAGGCAGAGTCTAAGCAATAGATGTAAACTGCCCAATGCCTGGGCACATGAGGGCACTCAAAAACTTGTAGCTAATTTGCTAGCAGAGTTAATGATCAAAAAGATAGAACCAGGAAATTTGACACTGGCAGTTATCTCTGCATGTTATGATTTTTCTTCTTTTTGAGATGGAGTGTCGCTCTTGTTGCCCACTCTGGAATGCAGTGAGACAATCTCAGCTCACAGCAACTTCTGCCTCCCATGTCAAGTGATTCTCCTGCGTCAGCCTCCCAAGTAGCTGGAATTACAAGCATGTGCCACCATGCCTGGAAAATTTTTGTGTTTTTAGTAGAGACACGGTTTCACCATGTTAGTCAGGCTGGTCTTGAACTCCTGACCTCAGATGATCTACCTGCCTTGGCCTCCCAAAGTGCTGGGATTTGGCTAACTTCATTTTTCAGATCATTTTCCAGATTTTTGTTCTACATATTACCTTCTCAATGAGGCCTCTGCCAACCACTCTATTTAAAATTATACCTGGCTGGGTGTGGTGGCTCACCTATTATCCTAACACCTTGAGAGACAGAGGCAGGCAGACCCCTTGAGTCCAGAAGTTCAAGACCAACCTGGGCAACACAGTGAAACCCTGTCTCTACAAAAAGTACACAAAAGGATTAGCGAGACATGGTAGCATGAGTCTATGGTCCTAACTACTCAGAAAACTGATGTGGGAAGATACACTGAACCTGGGAGGTTGAGGTTGCAGTGAGCTGTGATCATGCCACTGCACTGCAGCCTAGGCAACACAGTGAGACCCTGTCTCAAAAATAAAATAAAATAACACTTTATCTTTTCACTTGTCTCTCAACTCAGCACTTTACACCTTTGTTTATAGAACTTACTTCCTAACTATATAATAAAAACATTTTTGTTAGTTTTATTATTATTATCTATCTGTTTTCCCATTAGAATATAAGTTCCTCAAGGGCATTTTGCCTGCTGATGAATTTCCAGTACCTGGTGATTTTCGATATTTGTTGAATGAATGAAAGAACTTCACTTAGATTTGTTTTGCACTGTGAATGCTGGGTTAGTCAAAAAGGGGTGATAGTTCCTCCCAGTACTCACACCCCAGCTTTAGAGTCAGGTCAGGGCACCACCAAGTGCACTGCTAACCGGGTGTCCTTGGAACCAGTGGACGGCATTCAACTAGCTTTAACATAGGCACACCGTGCAGTTCTGAGTGATAGAAAGCTTTTCTGGGATAGGCTTCAGTAGTCACCACATGCTCGTTTGCCTAAGAATCCTTCACATATTATGCAAATCAAGTGGCACAGGGGAAAGATGTTTGAACTTTCCATGAAAACAGTAGGACACGCTTGCTAAACCAACATCATCCTGAGTGTGATGTCGATCAAGTTCATAATGTTCAACAGAAACCTGCTTTTTGCAATTTGTGAACAGTTTTCACATCCGCTAACTATTCATTCCTTGTTTGAGCAGATGTGTCAACATCTCACCAAAACTTCAAATATCAATCAAATGGCAATGACTGGAATTTTAATCAACTACAGGAGTTCTCAAAAAGAATGGAGAAGACTCCATAGCAAGAAACATGTCACAAAGTGGATAATGCCTTTTAATCCTGACTATTAAATCTTTAACATCTATCCTACCCTTCTGCAATTAAAGCACAACCTCTACAAGAGCAAGGACTATGTTCATGTCTTGCTCCCTGCACAGAGCCTGGCACCTAATAGGGACATAATAAATATTTATGGAATGAATGAATGAATGAACTTAGTTAATTCAAGACATATTTCAAAGACCCTTTACAAAACCCAATTGACACGGTTCAAGGGCTAGGCATGAAAGACAAAGATTTTTTTCAACAGGATGGATGAGAATTGGCAGCAGTATATATGGACAAAAATCTGAGAAGTTTTATTTTTCTCAAGCTTAATGTGAGATGCGGGCCAACTGTGCAATTCATCTGCTAAATAAGCTAATGCCATCTCAGCCCAAATTAACAACTAATAGAAGCAGTGTGTCCAGAGGATAAATAAAATAATGCTTCCCCTGCAGTTTTTACTGATTAGACCATACCTAGAGGAGGGTTGTGCCGGTCTGAGTGCACATTTTAGGAAAAATTCCCGACATAATGATGAGTAGTCCAGAAACAAGCTCTCATAGGTGACAGCAGAAGGAATTGGGAGGCATGAGCACAGGCCTGGGACTGCAAACCAGAGTAAGAGAGATGTGGAGCAGTGCACATTACCCGTCACCTCAGCCAACCTCAGCAGAGCCACCAATCCAGCCATCTCGGATGCATGAGCAATAAACACTTGTTTTACACCCCTGAGGTTTTGTGATTGTTTGTTACCTAGTTCAATTGCAATAATAGATAAATGACACAAACAGAAATAGTGGAAGGTCTATCATAGTTAAGTGGCAGCAAAACAGCTCATTTTCCTTAGAAGATGGGAATGGAAAAACTGATTCAAATGGCTCTCAAGAAGAAAAATCTGGAGTCAGAAAATTGTAGTTTTATAAGGACTGAAGCCAACCATGAAAATAACACGCTTTAGTGGATCTGAGCTTGGAAACCAACAAAGCTGGCCACGGCACCACAGCTTCCCCAGGCTCAGGTGCTGAACCTGACTTGCGCTAGCCTAATATTGCTGAGCCTGAGAATTCACTTAGGTCAAGGATATTATCTGTTTTGTTTTTATGTCCCCACATATTGAGATAACAGCACAAGATCCAGTACATAGTAGGTATACAATACATAGTAGGTACACAAAAAATGAATGGAGGATGCCAAAGCTGGCCTCCAGTCCCTTGATCCAAGAAGGAAGATGGCTGAAATTGGTTCAAGAATCTTTCATCAGAGGTCACCACCAGTGTACCATAAAGTCTGATCCACTGACACAAACATCCCTTTTAGAACCTTGAAACCAGCCTCCCTTCCTCCATTCTTTCATTGCTATCATTCAGAGTTAACCACTTTCTTTCTTTTAATCACCATGAGAAGGGATCCCAAGTCCTTTACCAGGTGCACAGGGACTCTCAAGACAGTAAATATCTCCCCGCTCTCCTCATCTCCCACCACACCCTACCTCATCCTCTGGTGTAGCGGTGCCTTGCACACTCTGCTCTGTGGTTCTGTGTCCTCTCTCATGCTGTTCTATCTCCCGGGAACATAAATACCACCTTTTTCTTTCTGTCTGGTGAACTCAATTATCCTTCAAGACTCACCTTCTGTGTTACTTTCTTTAGGAAGATTTTTCCAAATTCCCAAGTGGACTCAATTAAGGTCCCCCCCTATATTCCCACAGCACTTTGTGAATATATCCATCTTATCACCTATGATGCTAAACTGAAATTGTCTGCCTCCCCCACTAGATAGTTCTTCAAAGGTAGAGACCATGTCATTCATGGTTGTAACCCCAAAAGCACAATGGCTGGTATGGTAGACAGTATCATGATAACAGAACTAAACCAGGAGTTGGACAACTGCCAATCACTGAGAAAGATCTCACAGAGACCAGCTGGCCGTTACTCCAGAAGGGAGAGAAGAGATTTCTGTAGCACCTGGAAGGTTAATTATACCAGTGGCACTTAGGGTCACGTTAACCCCATAATTGCATGATTTTATAAATCTCCATTCAGATTTCGGGGATTAGAATAGGAATCAAACACATAAGTACTTTGCCCTTTTAATTTTAAATAGCTCACCTCAAAGAACTAAAATTCCTAAGGAGATAACTTCATATATTACTTCCATGAGCCATGAACCTGACCTTTCAGCTCATAATTCTTAAAGTCTGCCTTACCTCTGATTATATAAAGCTTCAAAATTATCATAATCAAATACTAATAAGGACATAAAATGCAGAGTCTAGGAGAAAGGCAAACAGACTTCAGTGATTTTTTTTTTTTTTTGAGATGTAGTCTCACTCTGTCGCCCAGGCTGGAGTGCAGTGGCGTGATCACAGCTCACTGCGACCTCCACCTCCCAGGTTCAAGTGATTCTCTGGCCTCAGCCTCCTTAGTAGCTAAGACTACAGGTGTGCGCCATTTTATCCAAGCTCCTGAGAAAAGGAGGGTATTAATAAAGAACAGACCAAGTATCTAGAAGAGGTAGTAGCAGGGTAATTTGAATATTTTGTGGCCCCAAATTTTTAAATATACATGTTTACAATTTTTATGGACTGGTGAGCAGCAGCTGAGGAGAACGAGAAGCAAAAGATGAGAAAAAGGCACTGATTCCAAAAGAATAAGAGCCAGTAGGGAAAGGCTCCAAAGCAAGGCAATGACATTTATACTGGGCCCTGGGCTCATGATTCCAGGCTCCTGGAGTGTTCTCTTCAGGTGGATCCCGATGCAAGCGTGGCACATGCCATGTTTTAAAAATCAGCATATGGAGATATAAAGGATGCACCACACAGATAGAGAGCCCTGTCTACAAGAGAAGATTCCGCTGCTGCTGCTTCTCCTTCTCCTTTTTTTTTTTTTTTTTGAGACGGAGTCTCACTCTGTCGCCAGGATGGAGTGCAATGGCAGGATCTCAGCTCATTGCGAACCTCTGCCAGGTCCTGGGTTCAAGTGATTCTTCTGCCTCAGTCTCCTGAGTAGCTGGGATTACAGGCGCATGCCACCACACTCAGCTAATTTTTGTATTTTTAGTAGAGATGGGGGTTTCACCATGTTGGTCAGGCTGGTCTCGAACTCCTGACCTCGTGATCTGCCCACCTCAGCCTCCCAAAGTGTTGAGATTACAGGCATGAGCCACTGTATCTGGCCAAAGGGTCTTCTTTTACGGACTCTTCATACAGCTCATGAACACATAGTGATATGGTTTGCCTGTGTCCCCACCCAAATCTCATCTTGAATTGTAGCTCCCACAATCCCCACAAGTTGTGGGAGGGACCAAGGGGGAGGTAACTGAATCATGGGGTGGGTCTTTCCTGTGCTGTTCTCCTGATAGTGAATAAGTCTCATAACAAGATCTGATGGTTTTATAAATGCCTGCTGCCATGTAAGATATCCCTTGCTCTTCTGCCATGATTGTGAGGCGTCCCCAGGCACGTGGAACTGTTAGTCCATTAAACCTCTTTCCTTTATAAATTACCCAGTCTTGACTATGTCTTTATTAGCAGTGTGAGAACAGACTAATACACATAGAAAGCACTTTCTCCACTATAATAGGAATTGGCAAACTTTTTCTGAAAGGGCCAAATAGTAAACATTTCAGGCTTTGTGATCCATATGTTTTCTATTGTATCTACTCTGCCACTGTGGTATGAAAGTAGCCATGGATACTACATAAATGAGGGAATATGGCTGTATTCTAGTAAAACTATATTTATAGACACTGAAATTAGAAATTCACTTAATTTCCATGTATTATGAAATCTTTTTCTTTTAATTTCTTTCCAACCATTTAAAGATATAAAAACCATTCTTATCCCATAGGCCATGAACAAAAGGGAGCAGGCTGGTTTTGGCCTGCAGGATGTAATTCCTTGAACTCTACTTCATACGAACACTCTAATTTCATCTCCTATTTGCATCCTTGGAGTGCCCAGTGCCAGCAATACAGCCTACCCCTGGAAGATGCCTAGTATTGACCATTCGAACTTGATAAAAATAAGTGCTATGATACAACCATATAAAGAAAAGCAAGCCTTACTAGTGTTACTTTGTCCTGAGAAATTCCTTTAGAAAATTTTGAGAATCATGCACTGTTTGGAGTGATCTCTGATGAGCTTAGCAATAGAAGGCAAGGCTGTTATAAATATCCATAATTATGAAAGTTTAACTAAACTCATGAACTCTGTAGCTATTGCTGGAAGGATGAAAGACATATTTCCCCTCATAGTCCATCTGTATTCTTACCTAATTACACAGCTGGCCTGAATGTGACTTTAGAAACTTACTCTTCATTTTAAATGGCATCAATATTTTTATCACAGAGGGGAAAGAAGAAACTTTCTGAATTTTTGAAGTCAAAGAGTTAGTCTCTAATATGAATACCTATGAAAGGAATTTCTTCTAAACCTAGATGTTAAGAATAACTTTCTTCCTCATGAGAAATTGACTACGTCTGATGGAAACTAAAAGCTTTGTACTAATCATATTTTCCTTTTTGCTGTGGCTGCCAGGAAACTCAGAGTAAAGTGTGTGCCCCGATTATTAAAATTTATTATCTTTTGGTTACACTGATATTTTCCATGGTCAGAGCTTTTACTTTTCCCCCCAACTGTAATTTAGTATTTTTATGTTTTGAGTCCTTTGTAGAGTAAGAAAGGGTACCAATTAATTCATTAATTCTCTAATCTTAGTAAGCTTGCATTTCTACTCAGGAACACAAGCATGTTAGCAATGCACTCACTCATATCAAGATGAGCCAAATAAATAATTTTCTTTCAAATATCTCTTTTTTCGAGGCTGCCTTTCACTTCTCCATATGTTTCTGTTCTTCATCTGGCTGTTAGTTTTCTGTTGCCATGGCACTTAACATTTATACAGACAACAGAAAACAAGGAAACAGTTACTGCCCACTTCCTGTCAACTATTATCTGAATTTCAGGCCAAGTGATGTATGATTGATTCCAACTTGAGGCACCAGAGATGGTGAAATGAGATGGCCTTGAGCCATTTACTCCAGACCATTTTGAAAGTAGAAGGCTCATTTTTAAAAATACTTAGGAGAATAAAATGAACTAAAAGTATCAAATTATTTTTCCTAATGATTCACCCAACAGGTATTAATTGATCACCTGCCACATGTTCTCAATTAATACCTGTTGACTGAATCAATAGGAAAAATACATACACACAATATAAAATTAACCACTTAGATACTATATCAAATTTTGAGTCTCATCTTGTAAACAGGATAATCGATTTTTAAATAGCAGCATGAGGGACAATTGACATAAGAAATGGCAGCCACACTGAGGATATTGGTGAATATTGTAAGAGATGGCGGGGTAAAGCCTACTGTCTCTTACAATTTGAGTACATGGCCAAATTTTGTTACTAGGTTGTACAAAAGTAATCGCGGTTTTTGCCATTATTTTTAATTTTGCCATTACTTTTAATGGCAAAACCACAATTACTTTGGCACCAACCTAACAATTCAGACAGCATTCTTTGAAATATAAGACAAATCTAACAGGAACTAGATTAAACTGTAATATCTTACTAAACAAAAAGAATCCATCTACATATAAATAATGTGTTGATTACAAAGTGATTTCTATCTGTTTAAGTAAAATCTAGCAAACTTCTTACATGCTAAAAAAGAAATTTTAAATGGAAAGCAAAAGTATCCTTCTTTTTAAAATGTGCTATACTTCGCTTATCACTAACCCACATAATCCTTGTGAGAGTAGTAAGAAACCCACTCTGGTCTCGGAACATGGTGGTTAGGGGCCAGGCTTAGATTTGATCCCCAGCTCTGTCATAGGCTAGCTGGGTTATTGTGGTGGCCAAATTGTTTAGCTTCCTTGCACTTGGTTTCTTCATTTTTTAAATGAGGGTACTATTATATCCTTCCTAGTGCTACTGTAGAGAGAAAAAGAAAAAAATAAAGTGTTTAGGAATGTTATATAATAAAACGACGAAGGGCAAGGGCAAGGCATCAGCCTCCTGGGTTCAGCTTCTGGCTCTATCCCTCACTGAGTGCATACCCATGAGCACGGACTTCACGTCCCTGTGTCTCAGTTTCCTCATCTGTAAAAGAGGATACCTGTTGGATCTACTTTGCAGGGTTACTGTGAGGAGTGAAGTGCTTAGCATATGGTGAGCACACACTTAATATTAACTATTATTAGATTAATATCTGGCATATTGTAGGTACTAAATAAATGGTAGTTAATGTCATCAGGCCTGGGACAGTGGCTCTTATGCCTGCAATCCCAGCACTTTGGGAGGCCAAGGCAGGATGGTTGCTTGAGCCTGGGAGTTTGAGACCAGCCTGGGCAACATAGTGACACCCAATGTCTTTAAAAAAAAAAAAAAATTAACAGCAGGGGACAAAATGGGAAAGAATAGAAACCATGAGTTTTCACAGGTAGAAAGGTCTTAGGAATCATTCAGTTTCATCTTTCATTCCACAAATGAGGCAACTAAGGACTAAAGCAACAGAAAGTACCCTACCCAAAGCCCCTCAGCTCTGGAGCACGGCCAGCACTGCAACCCAGCTCTTTGCGCCTCCAGTCCAATGTTTTTGGCCTGAAACTGCACTGCATACTTAGTCCTCCTGCCTCTAGGGGTGATGGAATTATAATGGAAACCAGTTTTTCTCCAAAAAGGAAAAAACAAGATGGGAATTTGGGAGTTGGAACAAGGTGAGAACAGCCACTGGCAAAGAGACAAAATTGAATACTGCTTCTTGATATTTGGAACATATATCTGAAAGGCATCAGGATTTAATTTTTGGTGAAACTGGCCAAAGGTTTATAAATTAAAAATACAACCATAGGAAATAAGAATGACTTTGGGGAATTATGGACTGATCAATTACGCTCTGGGATAAGGCCAGTTGATGGGTGTCATTAATCAAACAAAACAGCCCAGCTTTTTGAATAAGAGAAAATTGAGCAACTAAAGAGACTAGTTTAGTAAGGTTTTTGGTGGAATGGGGGCAAAGAAGTTCTCTTGGATGAGTTTCTCATTAGCAGGTATTTCTTAAAATGAGTAAGATAAGATGGTTGTGAAAATACTTTAGAGGAAGAAACTATTCAGAGTACTTAGTTCAACACTCTCATTTTACAAATGAGGAATAGAAATGAAGAAAACAAATCACTGGCTCAAAGGGACTTGGCTAGTGTAATATCAGGGCCTCAGGGTAAGATTGTGGATTAAAGTGTAAGCCTTCAACAAAGGGTAGAGATAAACAGGAGAAGTACAATGATCTATCTCATTGCAGAAGTATCCATCATGAGTCACTGAGACCTTATAAGGTGCCAGGCAACATGCTACATTGATCCATATGCCTTTATTCCTCACAAATTAACGAGTTAGGTACTATTACTATGTCATTTTATAGATGGGAAAATAAGAGATTTAGGGAAGAATATGAGTGATATTAACACCTGTACACCAGCACCATTACTATAGTCATCTTTTTCTAAGCACATATCATGCACTAGGTAAATGTACTCATTGTTTTATGTATATATATAATAACATAAAAACATATTATATGTATTTAAAATGTATATTTATTTTTAATATATCTGTATATGTGTTTATATTTTTATATATTTATTCATATATTATTTATGTATATATTTATGTGTATATATATAATATGCATATACTATATGTATATAATATACACATATATTCTATATGTATACATTTATATCTGTATATATTTTATATATGTGTATATATTTATAATATCTGTATATATTATTATATATATTAGCTCATTTAATCCTTACAATAGTCTTATAAGGTCAGTACTATAGTTAATTATCATTTTACAGATGAAAAATGTGAAACTTAAATTATTAGCCCAGGGTCACCTTGGGCTGAGAAGTGGCTAAGGCAGGGGATGAAGCTGGGCGTCTGCAGTAAATATATTTAAGAATAAAAAGCATAGGAAGACAGATACCACATGATCTCACTTATATGTGGAATCTAAAAAAGCCAAACTCATAGAAGTAGAGAGTAGAATGGAGGTTACCAGAGGCTGAGGAAGAGGTAAGAGGTGGGTGGAGAAAGGTGACATGTTAGTCAAAGCACACAACATTCCAGTTAGACAGGAGGAACATGTTCTAGTGATCTATTAGCACAACAACTATAGTTGATAATAATGTATATGTCAAAATTGTGTGAAGACTGGATTTTAAACATTCTCACCACAAAGAAATAAGTCTGTGAGGTGACAGACATGTTAATTAGCCTGATTTGATGATTCCACATTGTATACAGATACCATAATACCACCTCATCACCTTGTACCCCAGAAATATATATAATTATCAGTTGTCAATTAAAAATAAAATAAACATTTTTATTTTTTTTTTAAAAAAAGGATAATAGGAAGAAGATGATGCAAAGAAAAATCTCCATTTGCAAATCTTTGATTCTTCCAATAATAAAGACCTCACAGGGAAATAGCTCTCTCTGTCTCACTCTTGGTCTCAATTTCTCACTCTCTCTCTTTTTCTCTCTTTCCATATACATATGTAGGTATGTGAAACTCTTGACGTTTCTATGGCTAATGGAACATCGAATTGAGCCAGGGGAAGAATGGGGCTTAGGAGAGTAATTTTTGCTCCAATTGTACTAAAGGTCTTTACTATTTTAGTGCCATAATAATAAAATATTAATAAACATTAATTGCCTAGAATAACAAGCTAAATGGAACAGAAAATCAGGCAATAAAAGAGTGTGGTTAAATCACCTGAAAGACTTAGGAACAAAGAGACTGAATGATGGGACTGAAGAAGAATAAGAAAGAAGAAAGTTGAGGGAAAAAAACACACATTGAGCTCTTTCTATAGATAGAGAAGCATAACGGAACAACATAAACAGTTGTCCAAGGATTATTTTTATTTAAAAAAATACCGGCTGGGCACAGTGGCTCATGCCCACAATCAAGCATTTTGGCCGAGGCAGGCGGATCACTTGAGCTCAGGAATTTGAGACCTTCCTGGCCAACACAGTGAAACACCATCTTTACTAAAATTACCAAACTTAACTTAGTACACCTGTACTCCCAGCTACTTGGGAGGCTGAGGCAGGAGAATTGCTTGAACCGGAGAGGTGGTGGTTTTAGTGAGTTGAGATTATACCACTGCACTCCAGCCTGGGTGACAGAGGGAGACTCTGTTTAAAAACAAAAACAAAAAAAACCCCAAACCATTGAATGCTTCTTTCTACCCTACACGGAAGGCAGTTTTCTATTCATATAACATATATTTTATTCCTATAACAATATATCATCAAATGTCTGCTTAGAAATTGTTGACAGAGTCTGGGAAATCTTGATGAATGAATAAACAGGTAGACCAAGCTGAAACAATTTCTTTTTGTAAAGCATTCACCCCATTGTTAATATTTCGCGTTGGCAAATTTAACCAACCTAACAGTTGGACCATGTAAACTATGGCCAAAAAAAAAATTAAACTGCAAATAAGTATGAAATGAAATGGATATTCTCGACTGAACATATTATTTTGTCTTCCAACTGCTTAAATACATAAGCTCTGTGTTGCCTTTTTAAAAAGTTAAACCTATGACTTTTTAATGAATACTTCCTAATCAACCATAAGAGATGATCACTCATTTATTGATTAAATAACCATTTAATAAAACATCAGGTAGCTCCAGCAACCCTGCAACTGAAGTTGCAACAACGTCTTTTCAGGAATGAGTGAAGAAGCCTGTTAACTATGTTGGAGGAGGACGTAAAAGCCATTGTCTGATTTCACCATGTTGGCCAGGCTGGTCCCGAACTCCTGACCTCAGGTGATCCACTAAAATAAAAAATAAAAAAATAAAAATAAAATAAAATAAAGCCATTGTCAAGGTCAACATTAAGTTTAGAGTCAGGTAACAGAGTAATTGCCCGATCACCCTTGCTGTGATTTTCTAGCAAAGCTCTTTGTTTTTCATTCCTGCTGATTACTGCCCTTCACTTTCCACAGTAACTCTCCCCTCATACTGACAAACAGGAAAAAACCACTCCAGTCCTTCCTTACATAATGTGTTTTTTTGCAGGAGATCCAGAACTCAAAGATCCTTCATGCTTTTTTATCAATTCCACTAAATGTCAAGGACAGGAAATAAAAATATTTTTCTCTTCCGACTCAAACACAATACCCCTTTGTGAAGCTGCTAAAATCTAGAAATAGCAAATCTGGGAAAATTTTCAGGTGAGAGGCATCAAAATATTTCATTTTTGCTAAAAATATCTCTAAGTTTTTCTTAGCATTCCAACTCACATCACATTGAAATTGAGTACAATGAACAAAATCTGTTTTACCCTTGTATTGACAGTGACTCTGAAGTTGAACAAAGGCGTTAAGGTAGCCTGTCCTATGACACTGAAGTCCCTGTAGACATTTGCCAATTCAGAGCAGTTCTTTTCAGAAGAGAAGCAGGAAAGACGGAAAAGGGAAGAGAGATCAATGCAAATTACTGTATCTCCATGACTTGGCAACTGGAGTTCCAGTCAAGGACCCAAGAGGTAACTTAGGCGAGTTGGGGAGTTCCCGAAGGCTAAACCCATGACAGCAAAGCTTGTGTAGTCCTCTGCAGCTGCCCCAGCATAAATAAATGAGCTTCCTAGGATGCATAACCATCCTAATGGCAGTAGGGCGGAGCCAGTGTTCAGAGGGAAACGTGGTGGCAACAGAAGATGTGTGGTCTGGGGTAGGCTTTAATGTTACATCTCCACAGCAACAGAGACACATGAGAAAAGATCAAAGTAGAAGAACAACCCAGCCTGGCTTAGAGAGGAGGTTGAATGCAATGGAATAACTAGGTAACTAGGTAATGGAATACCTAGGGAACCCCTGGGCACCTGGAGGCTTTTGGGCTATTCTCTACTCTGCAGGCTTCTCCCTGACACATCAGCGGCCTCCCAGTCTCAACTGCGCCCCTCAACAGGAGCAGAAAATAGACGACAGCTACATTTTCTTCAAGTCTTGCCAAGAAAAACCTTGCAGGGTTAAGAACACAAAAGGCTTCAAATATCTTGCTACTGAGGTTCTTTCTTATAAGTTTCAGTGTACACCCACACATGGAGAGTGAAGAAAATTCACTTTGATTCAAAGGGTTCACGAATGTTCACAGTCTTTTGAGGAGTCACTATGTTCTTAAATTCTTTCAACAGCTCTATTTATTCTCAAAAGGGTCATAGATTTATTTAATAGCAGTTTATCTTTCAGTTGGCCCATTACAAGCCAGAGTTTAACACATAAAGCATCCAGCATAATCACAGGTTTGGAATTAAGAAGGCTTGGGGGGCAATGGATGGGGAGTCTGAAATTTAAAGACAAAGAGTTCATCATGTTATTTGCCGCAGGGAAGCACGTCCACAGGTGAAAAGGCTGAATTTTAGATAAAAATATAGAAGCAAACATCTGGAGAAGAAAGATTTTCAGGGCAGGCTTGTCAACATGCCCCTCAAAATCCATCACCCATGGAAAAAAACAACTAGGGTCTGTGGAGCAACGGGGTGAAACGATCATTCAGTTAAGATACAGTAACATCTTTCTACCAAGTGATAAAAACCTATCATAAAATAAATACACACCACATGCGCTCCATAAAAGTGTAACACAGAGACGCCTTTGTTTTTTTAACAGAAACCTGGCCAAGATGTGAAGACCCAGACTGTGGCACTACATTTGGGACTCAGAGCTCTGGCACAGGAGCTGAGATTCAGACCAAAGAATTAAGATAGTGACAACATGCTGTCAATTAATCATGCTCATAAGGTGGTCAAAATGACCGTGAAGACACATTTCAGTTTATTGGAGGGTATGCCAGCCTTCATTCTTGTGCTCAAAGACAAAGAAGAAAGCTTTAATTTGGTGCAATATGAGCTGAAAGTTCAGTTGTCATATATATTAAACTCAGCCTACAGTCTTACCTGAGTAAATTTCATGAAAAATCCAATTTTCTTAAATGTAAGTTATGTTAAGGACAAAACACTATCTCCACAGGAGCTCTAAGATGTCCCTAACAATACACTCAAACATATTTCATATGTTTTATGTTTTTATGTTTAAACTTATCAATGTAAATTAACATTATTTCTATTAAAATTCATAAAATACATATGTACATTTATAATATAAATTAAATACCTTTAGCTGAGCTAGACATTCTGTGCTTTGAAGGACACTAGTTATTTTAGGAACAAATACCCTTTATTGAGGAAGAACGTGCTGGATCCACCAATGGAAACACCCACATCTCTTAGACATAGTTCCACATGTTACTTTCTTCCCCACAAATCGCGTATTTGTACAATTAGCTTTCATCAAATCAACATATAGTCACCAAAAAACATGCTGATGAAAACAAAGATAGCATAGTTACTTATCTTTTTGAAAGTGAATAGTTCCTTTGGCCATTATATGTTTTTGCCAGCATCAAAACAGACAATGCTTTAAAAATAATGTGAGGATTATGTTATGTTTTTAGTTATTATTTTTAATATATTAGCATTGACTAATATGAGCACCATATAGCAAGTTCTTCTCTCTTACTCTCTATATATGCACTTACATACATTTAAGACCATCCTTTGACTTCAGAGAATACTGAGGTCAGGTTCTCTGTCAGTATGGAAGCTACTGTGATGGGATGGATTTCTGGAAATAACTGAAATATCAGTGTGGAATAAACTTTATAAATACATATCTTAAAGGAGTGTTGGCAGAAGCAAGGAAAATGGGTCAACTTCAGGAAATAGCACAGCCTATTTAAAGGCAAAAAAAATCAGGAAACAAAAGGGTGTTCAGTTACTGGTAAATCAGCTTTCTCTAACAAATTTATTCATATCAATTTTTTGCTTCTTCCTATAAGGAAGACAGTTTTTCCTTCCTGTAAGTTTTTACTGCTAAATTCACATGTTTAATTTTTTTTAGCCCTCAATTACCTTGACTGAGTAATTTGAAAGAAGAAACTTCCTGCCATTAGTATCTTCGCAGGAAATAAAAACACATGTCCAAAAATTCCCTAAGCTTTTCCATATTCCTAAAAGCAAAATGTAACACTAGCAGCCTAAATAAAATCAATACATTGAGAACTTCTAGGGCTGGTTTTCAAAACTGAAGTGGAAATGAGGAAGATGAAATGAGATTCTATCAAAAAAGACTACAGCAGATTGAGGGTCAGGGTGAAAATCTCAGGATGTGTAATGAGGGGGAAGGGAGTAAATGCTACAGTCAGAGCTTCAGTCCAGCCAGGAGTGGCCCAGAAGAAGCCATGCAAACACAGAGCCAGTCCAGGCTGCTGCTCTACCACAAGCATGGCTGAGGTCGGCTTTTCAGATGTCAGACCTGGGGTCGGCCCTAGGAGGGGCTTGGAAACCACAGCTACTTTTCAAGTTGTGTCCTTTACGGTATTTGTGGGGAAAGGGCCAACAACAGCCAGGGGGATGTTTACCAAAGTCATTCTCCAGCACCTCCCACAGAAATGCTTGTGGAAATCACTGCCAAAGCTTACATGGGAATCAAACAGAAGGAACTGAGCACAGCCGTGTAAAACATGCCCCAGTCATTTCGTAAGCTCTGTTTCTTCACAGATGGCTGCTGTGGAAGAAATGACTGCTTATAGAAAACAGATATCCGAAAAAATTAATCCAGCCACTGGGATGAAAGCAGGATGAAAAATGATTCTGTTCTATAATTTACATTGGTGATTTACCAGGTCTGGGCTATAAGACATTTAGGGATAAAACTGCTACTCAAAAGCAGATCTGGCAAAGGTGAGGGAATGGTGTGAAGGGCAGGTACTGCTGAAGATCTCTAGAGTCAAAAAAGGATTCACCAAATTAAAATAGAATGTCCCACAGACCAGCAAAGCCAGGTGGGAGTCCGTAGCTCATACATACCCTTGTATTTCCAAGAGATGGGAGACTCCAGGCTCTGAAAGGGACTAAACAGAAGCTCATCTGCTGTGGCAGTACCCAGAGCTGAAAAAAGAGGAGGATGCCAAAGGAATCCAGCCTTCCCTAATCTAAACTCTCAAGATTGGGCTTTGGGACTCTTGAGGGTCTAATAAGCTATGGCTCTTATTTTATATCATTACAACAACTGCTTTGGTTCCTTCATTCTTTTACTACTTACCTGGGCTTCTTTACATTTCACAGGTTAATGATACACTACTGCTTTGGATTTCCCTTCAGTTTCATGGTTCAATCCAATGCCCATGCCTACATTTCTTTCACTGCCTTTACACTGCTGTACAATTAGGTATCATCTGCCACTCCACACACACACACACACACACACACACACACACACACACACACACACACACAATCTCTCCTACTTCCTTACCCCTCATGTCCTGTTGGGAGCTAAGTCTGAAGCTTCATCTTTCTAGATCTACTCCACATTCCTTTTTGAAAGGCAGAGAACAAGGAACATAGCAGCTGTGAGCACTGAGCCACTGAATTCATAGTGCCCAGCAGTCCTCGAGAGTCAACCACAGCGTCCATCAGGGCAAGGACCGACGGTTTGTTTCAACACTGAATACGGTTAGTACCTGACAAGGAGCAGGAACTCAGTAACTCTTGGTAATAATTTGTCATCTTTTTCCCCCTGAAATCCATTTTCTTTTTCTTTTTTTTTTTTTCAGGCTAGATTGCAGTAGTGCAATCTCGGTTCACTGTGACCTTCACCTCCCAGGTTCAATTCATTCTCCTGCCTCAGCCTCCTAAGTAGCTGGGATTACAGATGCACACCACTATGGCCAGCTAACTTCCGTATTTTTAGTAGAGATAGGGTTTCGTCATGTTGGCCAGGCTGGTCTTAAATGCCTGACCTCAGGTGATCTGCCTGCCTCAGCCTCCCAAAGTGCAGAGATTACAGGCATGTGCCACCACAGCTGGACTACCCTATCCTTCTATTCTCAAATTATTCTCTCTACTGGACAAGGAAAGGTTTAAAAATCACTGAATCATGGTTTTGGAGAATTATTTAACCTAAAAGACAGGGCCAAAATCTCAAAAGGTCCCAAATTTATCCCAATGACCAAAGCTCCTTCTCCTCCTCTTCCTCCTTCTTTTCCTATTCCTGCTTTTCTTCTTCTTCGTATCTTGAACCACATGACGAGAGAAAAATATCTAGACTCTTTACCTGTGTTAATTCATTTACTCTTCATGAAAACCATATAAGGTAGTTACTATATTATGGCCATTTTTACAGATGAGGAAACAAGTGATTGTGTTGCCTGCCAAAGATCAGCACACAACTGAGATAAAATCCAGGATCGGAACTCAAGCCATCTCACTCTAGAATGCCAGCTCCTAGATGCCCTGCATACTATTTCCTGAAGGACAGCTGTAAAGAAAGCCAACTGAAGCCTATGAGGAACAGTATCATGGCCATTCATTTCACAAATATTTATTGAGTGCCTACTATATACCAATATACCAGGGGCTGGGAATGCCCAGCAGCCATGGTCACTGTTCCTGTCTAGTCAACATTCCTGTTGCTTTCCTAATCACCATTTGTCATAGCACCCAGAGAGTAAGCATGCTGAATCCATTAGAAAAGGAAACTCAAGAGTGAGTTCTTCTTCCATATCTGTATCCTTTAAACTTACTTATTATAAAAACTATCATCACTCCTCTCAGCATTACTTGGGACTCTAGCAAGAACCAGCTGGGACTATGTAGCAGCCTGGAATGCACAGTTACAGAACTGAATGGAAATAGGAAAATGAACACAACGGTGTCAGGAAGTCTCTCTCTGCCCAATGATTAGATTGAGGAGATGCATTGGCAGCTCTAAGGAGCATGGCTTATTTTTGCCCCTTCTTCCTTTGGGAAGGTCTTCAAGATTGGAGGAGTTACGGCTGCCCAGTCACTTTCTGTCCACCTTATAAAGAAAGCAGGAAAGCAGAGTGGCACACACCCCCAGGCAGGATTCCTGAGTCAAAGGCAGGCTGCTGACACCTGCAGCCTCTCGGTTTCATTTGACCTTCACCTTGTGCGGAACCCACCAGTGCAGCACAGGACAAACCCCTTCTCCCAAGGCTGCTGAATCAGCCACACTGGGAGTAGCGAGAGAGAAGCTTCAGACTCCTGAGATATTTGGTCTATTCAGCACCATGAAGGAAACAGCAGTCGCTCAGTGAGAGAATTAAAATCAGGAGCTGGCTGAATAAAGGTGATAAAAACAGACTTTCCGACTCCACGAAGATGAATCATTTTGCCATGGGGATTCGCCAGGCTCTGTTTCAACCTGGTTTTCAACCCAGCCTCATAAATTTGGCGAAGGAAAATTTTGTTCCCCTGGATAACCAGTGCCATGGAGCATTTAGCATTCAGACAGGTCTAAAGGATTTTATGAGACAACTGTCCAGAAATAAACCCCATTCCTTTCCTGGCCTGCAGTAAATAGTGACTTTAAAGGACAAGGACTAAGTGGGCTAGGCTGGAGATGCATCTTTTCCCTCCAGACTCCTCCCTCCCTCCCCAATGCTCTCCTCACTTCTTTCCCTCCCCTTTTTAAAAAGCAAAGGGGGCCACGGAGTCAGAAGCAGAAGGTGACAGGGCTCAGGTGAAGCAGCCCCACCATGAATGCAGCCACATCTCCCCACGACCCCATATGCTGGACCACAGCTTAAAAATGCCGCCAAGTTGCTTCTCATTCTCAAAATTCTCAAAAATCCCTTTTATTTTGACTAAACTAATGGAGTTATGTGTCTTCCACCACATACCAGAAAAGAAAAAACAATGCTTTCCTTAGGGAACTTTTAAAAAAAGAAGTTAATTAAAAGCAACAGGTGCTAACAGTTATCATAGGATAAGATGAATCCACAGGAAAGTAATTTTCATATTATTTTTGCATACTAGTAATAGCATAAAAAGTAACTTTTTTTTTTAACCAAGTATTAGTCTAAATAGCTTCCTTCTTTCCACCATGGATATCCCTAAGCATGTATATTTTTATAATGAATTTTACTTACCCCCACATGTCCTCACACTCCACACTGAACTCCAGCCGACCCACTCTGGGAGATGGGAGGGGCACCTCTCCTGTGTGCTCCTAGTCAGCCCCAGCACAGCAGCTGAAATGCCCTTACATTTCCTTTCCCAAAACAGCCGTCACCACTGCCAGCCCCTGCTCTGTCCACAAGCAGGCTGCAGCGGCTGAAATGCTGATGCAGTCAAAGGGAACTGACTGGAAGAGAGCTGATTGCCACACCTATTGGAGAGGGAGGCGGAGAAGCCCGTTCCCTCTGAGGAAGGGGAATGGCATCTTCAGAGGCAGAGATGCCCGGATTGGAATTCTGCAGAGAGCTTTGTGTCAGCCACTAGCACATAGTAGGTTTGCAGTATTGTCAGGAAATCTGGATCTGGAAAAAGCACCCAAGTGGGACCCGAGGAACAAAGATTGAAATCCCATCTCTGGAACGAAGTTGCTGCCTGACGCCAGGCAAGTCACTGCCTTCTGATCTCAGTATCCTTGTTTGTAAAACAATAGTGTTTCAAAAAGTACATCTCTAAGTGGCTTCTACTTCTGAGATTCTAAGGCCATCCTAATACTTGTAAGCATAATAAATAGTGAACTACCATTTATTGAAAACATACTGTGTACCATCCACCATGTTAGGTATCTTATGTATATCATCTCATTTAATCCCACAATGCTGAGATGGGAATTATCAACCCCATCTTATAGATGAGGAAACTGGCAAACTCACTCACATGAATCCCCATGAAAATAAAGGATCATCATAACCACTCAGTGTTTTGAATTAAAATGGAGGCATTCAATCTTTGCCTGAAATTAAGATGATGTCTGAGAATGGAATTTCTGCACTGCTGGGAGATTAATGTGTTTACAGTCCTCTGCTGGTATAATTCTGAGGTACTAGTATTTATGGTTATGGCCGTTCGTGCTACTGCAAAATCCATTTTCCACCTGTTGCTTTTTATTAAACCTCCCTAAAGGACATGAAATATTTCTTTCTGCAGATTCTAAAAACAGGATGCTGAAATATGTGAGCAGAAACATCGTGTGCGGAGTTACCATTTGGAATTTTCAAATGCTATAAAACACAATGTTTACAACCAATTCATCATTTGTAAAAGTTTATTGGATTAATATGCCAATGGACTCACTGGTATCCTGCCATTTATTGATACCAATACATCAAGTGGTAGGCTGACATTTAATATTTATTAAAAACTTCTGTATTTCCTTGCCGATTTCATAGTTTCCTTGCATTATGCTCTTTTATCTTTATTGTCATTCATTCTATTTTAAGTGAACTTTTTATTTTAGAAGAGTTTTAAGATTTATAGAAAACTACAAAGATAATATGCAGAGTTTCAGTATAACTCACATCTTACATCTTATATTCCTATGATACATTTATCACAATTAACGAATAAACACTGCTATACTACTATTAACTAAATCCATGTTTTATTTGGATTTCATTAGTTTTTCCCTAATGTACTTTCTCTGTTTTAAGGTTCCACCTAGAATGCCATATTATATTTAATCATTATGTCTCCTTAACATTTTCGGGACTTTCCTTGTTTCTCAGACGCACCTTGCTTTTGATGGCCTTGACAGTTTTGAAGAATATTGGTCGGATATTTTGTAGAATATTCTTCAATTTAGGTTTGTCTGATATTTTTTCCATGGCTGTATCCCCAGCCATGGAAAAAATATCAGACAAACCTAAAATGTGAGGAAAAAGTGCGATTTTTTTTAACCCTGAGGGAAAAGAGAAAAAGTACCACTCCTATAACATCATATCAACCATTCTATTTTTTAATGTTATGTTTAAGTTAAATCATAAAATTTAAACTGAATACAGTTAAATTTTAGAAAGGAAAAATTAGATCTCAAACTACTGAGGAATCTAGTATTTTATACTGTGGACAGAGTGACAGAGAGGAATTAATTTTTGCACCCATTTGAGATGAAGGTAGACCTAAGATTCTAGCAGAAAGCCATCTCATTACGAGAGGTGTCTAGCAAGTTCTTTTGAAATGCTTGCTAAGGCAAACTTCCTACAAAAACAATCCAGAGGAAGGCACGTTTTAAGAGAAGTGCTGTTTCAGCCTAGCCTGGTCTTCTCTTTCAAATGATACTTTCATACATTTGGTGATTTTTTTTTCCTGTTGTCAAACAACAAAATCCCTATAAACTTGGATTTGGAATACATGTTAAGAATTAGTTCCACAGAAAGTTATCCTCTAGGTAAGCTGTAGCTATGAAAAAAAGAAGTCAGACTTTGCCTGAAATATGTACTCCCTGCTATTATATATTTTTTGCTCCCAGTTTGTAACTGAAGGTCTATTCCTAAGGGGAGAAAAAGTGAGGAACTGATGTTATGTCACAAATTCTGCTAAATGCTGCTCAATGAAAGATAAGGGAGAACAAGTGGTTTCTTTCTTCAAAGAATAGCATTTTTTTTCCTCAGGGACAGGAAAGGAAAGAAAAATGAAGGGAAAAAAAAGCTTTACAGGACTGCTATATATAACCTTCCACCTCTGCAGAGACACAGAATAATTATGGAAACAAATTTGGAAAAATAGTTTGTGGTGCACAAAGAGGATATTAGACTTCAGCTAGCAAGTCTAGGCATTCAAAACACATGTGAATAAGAATTTAAGTGCTTAGCAGGCTAACCCACAGTTATGGGCTAACCTGTCTCCTCTTCCCGCCCCCAATTCATATCTTGAACTCCTAACCCTTTCTAACTCAGACAGTGACTGTAGTGACTGTAAGGAGGTAATTAAGTTATATGAGGTCATCTAAGGGGGCCCTTATCCAATATGACAGTGTCCTTATAAAAAGGCAAAATATGGACACAGATACAGGGGAAAGACCACGTAAAGACAAAGGGAGAAGGCAGCCATCTGTGAGCCAACAAAACAGGCCTCAGAACAAACCCACTCTGCTCACACCTTGATCTCAGACTTCTAACCTCTGGAATTGACAAAATAAATTTCTATTATTTAAAGCCACGTAATCTGCGGTACTTTGTTATGGCCGTCAGAGCAAACTAATACACTCATCTGGTACTAAGAATGAAATATCAAGGGGATAAGAGAGGCTGCAGGGTACGAGATTGGGTACATATGATATCTCAATGAACTGTCAATTACATGAAGATCTTTTCTTTTTTTTTGTTTCAGGGTCTCACTTAATCACCCAGGCTGGTGTCCAGTGGCAAATTAACATCTCACTGCAGCCCCAACTTCCCAGGCCCAAGTGATTCTCCTAACTCAGCCTCTTAAGTATTTGGAACTACAGGTGTGCACCACCATGTCTGGCTAGTTTTGTTGTATTTTTAGTGGAGACAAGGTTTTGCCATGTTGCCCAGGCTGGACTTGAACTTCTGGTCCACCTACCTTGGCCTCCCAAAGTGCTGGGATTATAGGCATGAGCCACTGCAGTGGTCTTTCTGTCATAATTTTCAATTCTAAGTGCTATTGTTAATTACTTTTCTTGTAGTGTCAGACTCCTTTTTTCACTTCTTTCTCCTCCCAGTTGCTGCCAATGTGGATCAAACACTCCAAAGACAATACGATAATTTGGAGGTGGAGGGGAACTTCATAGCTTGTGGTTATAGAAAAAAAAAAGTCTTCATATATACTTAAGCATAAGGATTTAACTTCAAAATAATCCATTCATTAACCTAGTCCAATTTTTTGTAACTTCTTCCCTGAGTTCCAAATCAGCATTTCTAATAGTCTGCCAGACATCTGCACATTAATATCTTTTAGAGATAGCCAACTCAACATGTCCAAAAGAGAATGCATATTTTCTTTTAGAGCCCGTTTTTCATTCCCATGTTCCCATGATTCCTATTAATGGCATCAGTATCCTCCACATTGCTCAAGTCCAAAATGCAAACGTCATCTTCCTAAGTTATCTGTCGTATTTCATCAGTTCTAGGATGTACACTTTTTTTAACCTCTGAAATAAAGATGCATTTTTTTCATTGCCAGTGTCTTAGCATTGTGTCATCATTAAATTGGCAGCTTTTAAAAATGAGCTCTAACTTTTTTAAATGGTGTGTCTCATCATTGATGGCACATTACATATAGTAAAAAGCAAATCCTGTCTCCTCATCTCTAACCCCACTGCTTCTACAAGGTTTAAGTGTTCATCCTCTCCCATTTGGACTACTTACCTCCTACTTGACTTTTATTGCTGGTCTGTTCCCATAATCAGCTTTCTACATGGCCACCTCAGTTATCTGGAACACAAGATTCCCTTGTTTTCAATGGCTCTTACTGGCCGCAAAATGAGTACAAACACCCCTAGGTGGCATTTCAGGTCTCAGCTTACTATTCCTGGTCCACTTTCCAAGCATGGATTTTTCTCAAGGACTCTGCATCCAGCTGCAGTCACCAGACCCAGTGCAAATAATGCAAATAATGGCAACTTCCAGACAAGACCCAGGTTCTTCTGACTCATAGCCTTTCGCATTCCATGCCCTGAAGCTAGTTGTTCTTCCTCTAACTCCATGATCACTATTTGTAGACGCCTGTTCAAATCCCACCTCTTCCAAAGTTCTTAATATCAAATCAAAATTCTTCCTTAGTCTTCCCTGCATATTCATTAACATTTCACAATCTACTTTACATTTGACCTTCCCTCTATATTTGTCTTCTAGAAAGTAGTCTCCTAAAAGGCAGGAATTGGAATTAAGTCTTGAATCATAAGTGGATTTTTACTTGGAAGGCAAGAGGGAGAAAATACATCATCTCTATTTGGTGTATATGTGCAGAAGAAAATTAGAAAAAAGACCTCGGATGTCATGCAAGAAAGGTTATCTAAGGAAAACTGTGTTATCTTTAAAGTCCCATACGCACAAGGAGCCCATGCGCAGGAAAATGAGAGATCTCTGCCGTGGCTATTCGATAGACGGATACAACCATTTCATTCTTCGTGACGAGCAGCTTCTAAAAAGCACCCAGACATCCCTTCCCTCCTGGCATTTAGACCCTTGTGTAACCTCATCCCCGTGAGTGAGTGTGGGCTGGACCTTGTGACTTGCTTTTAATTAATAGAAAAGGTAGAACTGATAAAACATCACTTCAGAGATTAGGTTATAAAGGACTGTGACTTCCATCTTGCTTGTCCTCTCTCTCCCTTTCTTTTTCTTTCTTTCTCTGGCCCTTCCTGCTTGCTCACTCTGATGATGCAAGCTGCAACCCTGTAAGCTGCTCTATAGAAAGACCCACATGGCAAGTAACCAAGGATGGCTTTGGCCAACAGCCTATGAGGAACTGAATCCTGCCAATATCCACGAGCGAGCTTAGAAGCAGAAGTTCTAAGCTCCCCACTCTGGCCTGGAAATGGTACTGACCAACACCTTGAATGTAGCCTTGTGACAGACCCTGAACTCAGCTAAGCCTTGCTCATATTCCTGACACACAAGAACTATGAGATAATAAATGCTGTTGTTTTAAGCCACTAAGTTCTGGTATAATTTGTTATACAGCAATGGATAATTACAACTCTGACCAAATAAGAAAACCAGGGCTGGGCGCGGTGGCTCACACCTATAATCCCAGCACTTTGGGAGGCTGAGGCAGGTGGATCACAAAGTCAAGAGATGGAGACCATCCTGTCCAACATGGTGAAACCCTGTCTCTACTAAAAATATAAAAAATTAGCTGGGCGTGGTAGCGTGTGCCTGTAGTCCCAGCTACTTAGGAGGCTGAGGCAGGAGAATCACTTGAACCCAGGAGGCGGAGGTTGCAATGAGCCGAGATCATGGAGGGACAAAAAATTCTTATTAAGTCTTCCCAAATACCCACAAAAGATGTGCAAAGTGACTGCCTTGCTGGTCTGATCCAAGCACATCGGTGAACAACCAAAAGCTAGCCTGCTCCAGTGAGCATCAGAACTCCCCTTCGCCCGGTCCAATTACAGTGGAGAATGGCTCTCATCATCAGACACACTTTTATCACTGTATTCTCAATGTGGTCAAGCCTTTTGGTTTAGGTCATGAATTATCTGTTGCTATGGTTTCCGAGAATGATGAACGTAGTGAGAGATAAACCTTAAATGTTACCTTCCCTCAGGAAGAGCCCTAAATACCTTTCTGAGGTGTTTGGATTTTACTCCACATTCAGTGGGGAGCCATATAAAATTATGAGAAGATGAGGGACACGGGATGACCTGTGTTTTTTTACAAGCTAACCATGGAGGCTGTTTCAAGCCATATTGACATGGGAGGTGTTAAATAAACTCAGAATCCCCAAGTTCATACTCCACCTTTCAATTGAATGCAGGTGGAATGCAGCAAAGACCTTGTGCGTTTTGTTTTTTTTCCTGGTGGTGTGTAGTCTTTCATGGCTAAACCTACTAAAATGCTAACCATCACTCCTACTTTGGTTTGGCTTTGGCATCACACTTGAGAGTGGCAAATTGAGCATTCCCTCTGTGTGTGGTGTGGAAACGCAACCGAGGCTTCTCATACTGTGCCAGGGAGGAGGATAAAGGAAAGTGTGTCATTAAATTCCATTTTGGCTGAGAAACTTCACAACGCCTATTCATTTCCCTCAGTGAAATACGCCTCCTTCAAACAGAACATCGCTCGGCTACCAGTTTTTACTTGTTCCCCTAAAGAAGAGGAGGACGACCCCTGGAGACCCCTGATTGTGTCATGCTACTACTACAGAGAACACACAGGAGCAGAAAAAACACATGAGGGTTTTTATTCTGAGCCCTTCCTCCCCCTCTACCCATGAGGGAGAATTCTGTCTTCCTGTTTCTGAGTCTTTGTTGTCCAGAATCAGAATTGGGGGCAAAAAGAGCTGAGTCTAGCTGGACTGATTTGCACTGGAAAGGGCTAACCATTAGTCATAGCAGACAAAAGGGTAAGAAGCAAGGAAGATAAGAACTAGTACAGTGTGAGGCTCAAAGATCTGAAGTCACTGGAGGTAGAGAGAGATTTGGGAGAGTTGGCAAGTATAAGGGGTGTGTGTGTGTGTGTGTGTGTGTGTGTGTGTGTAGAAGAGAAAGAAATAGAGGAGGGCATTTTAGGAAATTTTGTTGCATGTTATGAATGAAATCACTGACATTTTTTTTAAAGACTCTAGTAAAGATTCTAGTGCTTTCCCATGATCAGTTGTTAGGCTGGTGTTTCATTGACTGTGATGCTTGAGGTGTGGACACATGAAGCCTGATTTGATAGTGGCCATGGTAGAAATATTACATGTAGCAGTGCCTTTTTCAAAAAGGCTACTTCTTCAATTTGGCTGAATTAATAGATTTGAAATGAGAGAGTTTGTCTTCTAATAACTTAGGTCTCCTTAGAGGTTGATGTCTCCAAACAAATGTTCTGAAAGTGTTGAGATTCAATTCTATATCCTCAGGTCTAATGGAGAGAGTGTAAAAGTGGAAAAGCCACAGACACAGAGTTGGGCAAACCCAGGTTCAAGTCCTAACTCTCCCTCTTATTAGTTGGAAAGCTGGTGACACTTCTTTGAACTTTAGAGTAAAGGTACAGCAATAACAACATAGCAGGTGTATTGTAAAGATTAGGGAGGATGATCAGGCACTGCACCTGGGGTGTGGCAGGAATGTTATACGTGATGGTTATCACTGTGGTAACTTACACCTCTAACCTCCCTCTTGCCTGCCTTGTCTCCTACTGGCCCAGAAAACATTTTTTTTTTTTGAGACAGAATTTCACTCTTACAGTCCTGGCTGGAATGCAATGGCACAATCTTGGCTCACTGCAACCTCTGCCTCCTGGGTTCAAGCAATTCTCCTGCCTCTGCTTCCTGAGTAGCTGGGATTACAGACATGTACCACCATGCCTGGCTAAGTTTTGTGTTTTCAGTAGAGACGGGGTTTTACCATGTTGGCCAGGCTGGTCTTGAACTCCTGACCTTGGGTGATCTCCATGCCTTGGCCTCCCAAAGTACTGAAATTACAGGCGTGAGCCACCATGCCCAGACAAAGAAACAATAATTTTAACTGAAGGAGAGACAGAAGCCAGAGAACAGAATTTTAACCAGTTTTTTCCTAAAGTAACCTATAAGATAAACCATTGGAGGGAAGGTTAAAGTTCTAGAAATTCCAAAGGAAGTTGTAAGAATATAACCTAAAATAGAAGACATTCATCAGGATGAGCTGAGGCACACCAGAGATAATTCTTAGGTGGGATTTGCAGGAAACCTTTTCTTGCCAGTCAGACACCCAAAGCACTGAGGACCCCAATTCATTGCGTTGTCATCTTCCTAAAATGATGAAGTCTGCATAAAGGCTTTTCACTCATACTACTCCGGTTAACAGCTTTGTATGTCTAGCTTTTGTCCAAAACACTGTTTTTAATCTTCTCATAATATGGACATCTCTATAGCTCTTTCACTGCTTCCCCTACTCTGATCTCCCTCAATGAAATGTCAACTATTCTGATATCGCTTTCATAAAATAAAGCAGCTAACTTTTGAAAGCTTCCTAAAGTCTAAAGAACTTCCTAAAGTCTAAAGAATTTTCATCTATGTCAAGAAGCTCTAACCATATCTGAAATCTTATCTTTGATTAGAGAAAAGTACATCATTTTCCCCAAAACACATTTCTAAGTGGGTTAGGGTTTCCAAAGGGTAGGATCATCCAACCAGCCACATTCCTGCTTATCCTACTGACCTTCAGCTATAACGTCAAATTTCCATCATTCATCAGGCTAAGAAGTGATCTGTGAAGTAAGGCCTTTCACAGAGCTCAGGGAGATATTTTGTAGGTATTGGTCAACAGAAAGAAAAAAGAAGAGGTGAACTTAAAACGTGAGTTTTTGCCTTCCTCTCTTTTTCAAAAAAGGTAAAATAATGTGTGATTAAATGTGTCTCATCTTCAACTGGGAAGAACCAAGGAGAGGGGCGGCCAGGGCTCAGGATCCAATGCATCTTTCACTGTTTATCTAATGTGGGGCAAATAACTTCCCCTTTATGGACCCACATATCTTCATCTGTAAAACAAATACATCTAAGATGTCTTTATAAGATACATCTAAGATGTAAAGCTGTCTTTTCCTCAGATCAGTTTTACCCTCACAGACCCATGAAAAGTCAAACAGTATTTCATGACAACTCTAGGAAGGTTCAGCACTCAGGGGCAGAATCCACGGATATCATCTATTCCCAATTACACTTCACATATGCATATGTGCACACACGACGGCTGTCACCATTCAAATCTGGGCAAGAAAAGGCTTAATCCCCACACTCCTATCATAAGCAAAGATTTCATCCATTCATGACGTTTGCACAAAACCCCAAGCTCCTGGGATGAAACAACATTTAGCATGATCTCTAATGACCACTAAATTGAGTTTCAAGATGTGGCTTGATTGTACAATACTGACAAGCTCACAGACTGAAGTGCAGTTTTAAAAAACCTTTGGTATGCTAAGTCCTAAATTTGAGGACTTTGGCAGCAGCAAACAGCATCACTAACACCTAAAAGAGAATGCAAGCATCTGCAGGCAGTCACCGCACGGCTTCGTATGTCAGCAATCGTTACAGAAGAAATGCAGACCCGGATCCAGGGTCTTTGCATTCCTGCCAGGAAATGATTTTCAACTACTTTGTTTTAACACCTTCACCCCGAATTCTTTGTAACCACAGCTTAACTCAGGGGTTAAAATACACCTATTCATGCCTTTGTAAATCTACATATGTTTATAATTTGAGATTGCTATGTAAAAACACACTTTTCTATTTATCTTCAAGTCAAGCAGCTGGGCCATCTTAATGGATTGGCTTCTCAACACTAGCCCATTAAGACACACAGGCATGGGTTCCAGGCATGGAAAACTCTCTGGCCACACTTCTCAGATCTCTATGGCCCTAACTACTGTGGACTTCGTGATCAATAGATGGTCAGTGGCCTGTCAACCCCTGACAAAGTGAAAAATCAACCTGATGTATTCAGAAGCATTTCAGGGATTTTTTTTATCTGCTCTTTCCTGACTGTCATGAATATAGGGAAGAAGAAAATATTGTGTGAAAAATACCCTCACACAAAGGCTGCATCTCTGCTAACAAGATGATCTCTGCCATCTTCAAACCTACTACTTCTCTGAGGTTCCCTATGTCTCCTCGAAAATAAGAGAACTAATGTATTTTAATCCTCAACTTTTTATATTGAAAAATTTCAAACCTACCAAAAGGTTGCAACAATATTACCATGACCCCTCTATGCCATTTATCTACAGACAGTATTTTGTCACATTTCCACCCTTCCTCCCTTCCTTCCTTTCCTTCCTTCTTATCTCTATGTATATATAAAATTATACATTATGTACCTAGACATTTTTGCTAAACATATTGAGGATTGGTTGTATACATCATGACATTTCATGTCAAAATAATCCAGCATATATATGTGCTGTCTAAGATCAAGAGTATTCTCCTATATACACAAAGACAGCTTTCACATACAGGAAATCCAACACTGAGAGAATACTATTATCTAATATTCAATTTATACTCAAATTTCCCCAATTGTCCCAATAATGTCTATTATAGCTGCTTTTTTGCAATTAAAGGATCATACACTGCATGATGTGTCCTATTTCCTTAGACATCTTTAATCTACAACAGTTGTCCAGCCTTTTGGGGATGGGACAGTATTTTTAATGATGCTGACAGTGGTGAAGAGGACAGGCCAGCTGTTTTTCAGTATGTCCCTGAATGTGGATTTGTCGGATTGTTTCCTAAGAACTGTTGTGATTTCTTAGTGCATCACCAGGACACCTAACATCATTTGGACCCATTATAGATATTGGTAAGTTTGATCATGGCCAACTACTTAAAGACATAGTGTCTTAACATGAATACGAAACCATTTACAGGCCTTTAATTTCAAACTGTTTACCACAGTTATTCAAGATCTTACTCTCCAAAATACATTTCAAAACAGAGCTGATTTTTATCTCTGAGTATTAACTCATTTTCTTCTATACCAGGAGATACTCTCTGTATTCTATAATAAAAGATCATAATGGACTATAAATTCTAAAGGTTTCACAAAGGAGGATGTTTTGTGTTAAATCTTTAGTTTAGTTTTTTTTTTTTTTAACTTAAAAGATGTGTTAGTCTGTGTTAGATCTTGATAGATAAACATGATTTCATCAAGCAGAGCAGGAGGAAAGCATTCAATGAATAACACATATCACAAGAAAAGGCATCATACATGGGAATGAAGAGTGTTTGCAGAACTGTGAGTCAACTACTATAGTCCAGGCAAGAGATGAGGATGGCCTGCTCTTGGACAGTGGACATGGAAATGCAAGTAGACAGGTGGGAAAATTATTTGATAGCGGAACTGGTGCAACTGCACATCTATGATACCTTCACTGACACTGGAAAATAGGTGCACGGGACCGGTCATTCAAGTCTCATTTGAATATGTTAAGTTTGAGGTACCTATAGGACTTCTAGATGGAGCTGTCCAACAGACAGAACACCGGATCTGGACTTCAGGAGAGAGCACTTGATGAGAAATGCTGCTTTGAGTCAGTATCACGGAGAGTTGAAGCCATGGACACAGACAAGCACATGAGTTTAGAAAGGTAGGCACAGGCATGAAGTGAGAACCCTGGAAGGACAGGAACATAACAGGGGGTTGCAGGCGGTGATCTGTTTCCCACCAGGGCCACAACTAGAGCCCTGGTTTTTGTGAAAATGTTGACCTGAAGGCCACTGGAGCAAAGAAAAAGAATTTGAACAGATTTGTAGTTTCAGGAGTAACCAGAGCATGGGCAGCAGCTGACTTTACTTAAGAAAGTATTTTTTTTAAGTTGATTCATTATTTTTTACTTTTATTTTTAGAGTCAGGGGTACATATGCAGGTTTGTTACATGAATTAATTATTGCTTAGTGGTGACGTTTGCACTTTTAGTGAACCCATCACCCAAATAGTGAACATTATACTCAATAGGTAGTTTTTAAACTCTCACCCTCTTCCCACCCTCCCACCTTTTGGAGCCCCCACTGTGGATTCATTCTTTTTTAACTGGTAGGTTTCCAATCCCTCTTTTTTTGCTTCTTCATGGTTTTATATAATAGTTTCCCTTTGCTGTAAATTGTTAGACTTATCCCATTAATCTGCTGCTGCATAAGAAGCAATACCCAAGCTCAGTGGCTTAAAACAACGATTGGTTATTTCTCACAGTTCTGAGGATGGATGGGCTCAGCTAGGCGGTTCTCACTTGGGATCTTTCTATATAGTTGTAGTGAGATGGCAGCTGGGGCTGAAGTCTTTTTTTTTTTTTTAATTTTACTTTAGGTGCATACTATATCTGGCATTTCTCCCCATGTTATCCCTCCCTACCCCTCCACCCTCTCCACCCCCTGCTGTCTCTCCCCTATCCCCTGAACTACCCCCAGTGTGTGATGTTCCTCTCCCTGAGTCCACATGTTCTCATTGCTCAACACCCACCTATGAGTGAGAATATGCGGCATTTGGCTTTCTGTTCTTGTGTCAGTTGGCTGAGAATGATGGTTTCCAGATTCATCCAAGTCCCTACAAAGGACACGAACTCATCGTTTTTTATGGCTGCATAGTATTCCATAGTGTATATGTACCACATTTTCTTTGTCCAGTCTATCATTGATAGGCATTTGGGTTGGTTCCAAGTCTTTGCTATTGCACACAGGGCTGCAATGAACATACGTGTGCATGTGTCTTTATAGTAGAACGATTTATAGTTCTTTGGGTATATACCCAGTAATAGGATTGCTGGCTCAAATGGAATTTCCATTTCTAGATCAATGAGAAATTGCCACACTGTCTTCCACAATGGGTGAACTAATTTATACTCCCACCAACTGTGTAAGAGTGTTCCTATTTCTCCACATCCTCTCTAGCATCTGTTGTCTCCAGATTTTTTAATGATTGCCATTCTAACTAGCATGAGATGGTATCTTAATGTGGTTTTGATTTGCATTTCTCTAATGACTAGTGTTGATGAGCATTTTTTCATGTTTGTTTGGCCTCATATATGTCTTCTTTTGAAAAGCGTCTGTTCATATCCTTTGCCCACTTTTGAATGGGGTTGTTTTTTTGTGTATCTGTTTTAGTTCTTTGTAGATTCTGGATATTAGCCCTTTGTCAGATGGGTAGACTGCAAAAATTTTTTCCCATTCTGTTGGTTGCCGGTTCACTCTAATGATGGTTTCTTTTCTGTACAGAAGCTCTGAATTTTAATTAGATCTCATTTGTCTATCTTGGCTTTTATTGTCATTGCTTTTAGTGTTTTAATCATGAAATCCTTGCCTATGCCTATGTCCTGGATGGTTTTGCCTATGTTTTCTTCTAGTGTTTTTATGGTGTTAGGTCTTATGTTTAAATCTTTAATCCATTTGGAGTTAATTTTAGTGTAAGGTGACAGGTAGGGGTCCAGTTTCTGCTTTCTGCACATGGCTAGCCAGTTTTCCCAACACCATTTATTAAACATGGAGTCCTTTCCCCATTGCTTGTTTTTGTCAGGTTTGTCAAAGATCAGATGGTTGTAGATGTGTGGTGCTGCTTCTGGGGCCTCTGTTCTGTTCCATTGGTCTATGTCTCTGTTTTGGTACCAGTACCATGCTGTTTTGATTACTGTAGCCTTGTAGTATAGTTTGAAGTCCAGCAATGTGATGCCTCCAGCTTTATTCTTTTTGCTTAGGATTGTCTTGGCTATGTGGGCTCTCTTGTGATTCCCTATGAAGTTTAAGGTTGTTTTTTCCAGTTCTGTGAAGAAGGTTATTGGTAGCTTGATGGGGATAGCATTGAATCTATAGATTACTTTGGGCAGTATGGCCATTTTCACGATATTATTTCTTCCTAACTATGAGCATGGAATGTTTTTCCACCTGTTTATGTCCTCTCTTATTTTTTTGAGCAGTGTTTTGCAGTTCTCCTTGAAGAGGTCCTTTACATCGTTTGTTAGTTGTATTCCTAGGTATTCTATTCTCTTTGTAGCAATTGTGAATGGGAGTTCGCTCTTGATTTGGCTCTCTGTTTGTCTGTTATTGGTATATAGGAATGCTTGTGATTTCTGCACATTAATTTTGTATCCTGAGACTTTGCTGAAGTTGCTTATCAGTTTGAGAAGATTTGGGGCTGAGATGATGGGGTCTTCTAGATATATAATCATTCGTCTGCAAATAGAGACAATTTGACTTCCTCCTTTCCTAACTGAATACCCTTTATTTCTTTTTCTTGCCTGATTGCTCTGGCTAGAACTTCCAATAGTATATTAATAGGAGTGGTGAGAGAGGGCATTCGTGTCTAGTGCCTGATTTCAAAGGGAATTCTTCCAGCTTTTGCCTGTTCAGTATGATATTGGTTGTAGGTTTGTCATAAATGGCTTTTATCATTTTATGATATGTTCCATTGATACCTAGTTTACTGAGAGTTTTTAGCATGAAGGGCTGTTGAATTTTGTTGAAGGCCTTCTCTGCATCTATTGAGATAATCATGTGGTTTTTGTCTTTGGTTCCGTTTATGCGATGGATTACAATTATTGATTTGCGTATGTTGAACCAGCCTTGCATCCCTGGGATGAAGCCTACTTGGTCGTGATGGATAAGCTTTTTGATATGCTGTTGCAATCGGTTTGCCAGTATTTTATTTAAGATTTTTGCGTCGATGTTTATCATGGATATTGGCCTGAAGTTTTCTTTTTTAGTTGGGTCTTTGCCTGGTTTTGGTATCAGGATGATGTTGGTCTCACAAATGAGTTACGGAGGATTCCCACCTCTTGCACTGTTTGATACAGTTTCAGAAGGAATGGAACCAGCTCCTCTTTTTACGTCTGGTAGAATTTGGCTGTGAACCTGTCTGGACCTGGACTTTTTTTGGTTGGTAGGCTATTGATTACTGCCTCTACTTCAGCCCTTGTTATTGGTCTATTCAGGGTTTCAACTTCCTCCTGGTTTAGTCTTGGCAGGATATAAGTGTCCAGGAATTTATCCATTTCTTCCTGGTTTACTGGTTTATGTACATAGAACTGTTTGTAGTAATCTCTGATGGTAGTTTGTATTTCTGTGGGATCAGTGGTGATGTCCCCTTTATCTTTTTTTATTGCGTCTATTTGATTCTTCTCTCTTTTCTATTAGTCTGTCTATTTTGCTGATCTTTTCAAAAAACCAGCTCCTGGATTTATTGATATTTTGAAGGGTTTTTTGTGTCTCAATCTCCTTCAGTTCTGCTCTGATCTTAGTTATTTCTTGTCTTCTGCTAGCTTTTGAGTTTTTTTGATCTTCCTCCTCTAGCTTTCAATTTTGATGATAGGGTGTCAATTTTAGATCTTTCCTTGTTTCTCCTGTGGGCATTTATTGCTTATAAAGTATTTTTTTATTAAAAATAATAAATTAGTAAAGAAAAAATAAATGATACAGGGTGAAAGCAAGTGGGGGAGGTGTTCATTGAAAAGAGGCCAAAAAAAAAAAAAAAAAAAAAAAGGAAATGGTAATAGCAAGGACAAAGTGAAAAGGAAATTCAAATGAAAAAAAAAAAGGAAGTAGAGGAATACTCGTCAAGAACATGAATAGAAGGAAAGAAGATGAGGTCACCTTGCCTTCTTGCATCAAGTTGCCCAAATGCTCCAACACAGAAGTAATAGGTGAGAAACAACATTTGACCCATGACAGAAAATAATATAAAGATAAATGCATGTGCCCCTAACAGTTAATTTTACTAAAATTATTTATTATTTCCATTTTAAATTGAGGTTTTGAAACCCTTTTCTCTTTAGCTACTGGACTGGAGTGACTTGTTTCTCCTCATCTGGATTTTCCTGGGGTCTTCCTTAGTTTTACGCTGCATATTTTGCTTCTACAACATTAAACTCCAGAGCTCCAAGATCCAGGGATGCCATAGGCTTAGGGACAAACAGATATTCATCAGGATCATTAAGACCTTGGCTTTAACATTTGCAAGAGATGAATTTACTAAATGTTTTAAAATAATTGATATATGTACACATTAATAGGTAATACTCATCTATTATTTATTTTATAGAATTATTCAAATATATTCCTTCCAAATTTATGTATCTATCTAGATATTAACTAATTTGGTTACATGATTCTGAAAAACAAAATTAGAAGGATTTTTAACAACTAATAACCAGCTCACTACCAACAAATATGGGGAATAAAATGCATCCACCGAAAGAACAATTCTTAAAATAAAGAAAACATCTATTTCATTCAACTGGTTGAAACTATGTACCTTCCTACAAAGACCCCCCCCACAGTTCTCAAATACAATTGGATTTTTGTCACATCTAATTTCAATTAGTCATTGTGATATGGCTAAGAAGCTTTTTAACAACAATCAGTAAGGTCTACCTAGGATCCTGCTTAAATTCTTGGCATTCCTCTCATTGCTTTCTGCAAAACCACATGCATAGAAGGCGATCACAGTGGAAACAATCAGTGAGTCATTACCAAGCCACACACTTCCTCGGCTGTGTGTATGTGGTGTGCACATGTACACATATGCCAATTCCTTCCAGAACTAAAATTTGATTGTCTTCCTGATCTTCTACTTCTTTCCTTTTTCTACACAAAGGCAACATCCAGGAAGCAATGAAAATTAGTTGCCAAGAATTATAAGACATATCAATGCATGAAAAAAAAATTCTGCTTCTAACCACATATGAACATGTGAGTTTTAGATTTTATGTGGGTAGGTTCAGAAAGGCTTAAACAGTTCTCCAGATAACATTAGACCACCTTGGTGCCCCATTATGTCGTTAGAATAGTTGGTCTAAAATTGTGGTATTTAAACCCAGGTAGATTATAATATTGAAAACAGCAATTTATTATGAAACTGTTGTTTTCTCTTAATATTTTCTTTCTCACTATCTCCCCTACCCTCCATTCTAGGGGAACACAGTGATGAACCGAAATGAGAAAATGTAATAAAAATCACATTCCTCCCCCAAGGGTCAACCAAATTATCAGCCTCTCACCCCAAAACAAATTTAGCTCTTTGAGAATGAAGGTCCTTATCGGTCATGGAAAAAACACAAACAAAGATTAACATGCCATTTAGGCATGACTGCAATCTTTCATTTTAAGTGACCTCTTGGTTTAATGGATTCAATGCATTCTCATTCAAGTGGAATATATATTGCAGGAAAGAACTGTAATAAATGGTACTGTCATGACCCCTAGGTTAGAGCATAGGAATATTGGAAAATAAATCTCAATTCCACATACTCACCAGTCCTGCAATGGGGGTAGGCAATCTATTGATCTTTTTAACAAGTCCTGGCTTTATAGCATTCAGCAACCTGTCATGAAAAAGGCAGAATGTCAAGTGAGACATAAAGCAAGATGGATCACGCAAATCACCTTTATCCGGGGCTACAGCTAAATTGCTGGATAGGAAAAGCAGTGAATTTAAAGCATGTAGTAAATCTCAATAATCTATCAGCCTTCGTGCATGTAAGTGAAGAGTTTTGCCAATATCAAGTTGGTCCATGGCAGGTGAAGTTTTAGAATTCAGAAATATTGAGAGAGAAGAAAGGGTAGAGACTAAGGAGCGCTTCAAGGAAAAAGACAAGGATGAGAGCTGGATTGAGGTGGTGAGGGAATCATCTGGAACTGGAGCCAGGTATTACAACTCAGGTCTTGTTGCCAATGTTCCTGGCTAAGACAGGGGTCTCTCCAGGGATGCACTAAATTCAAAGACCAATATCTATCTTTGCAAATGATTTGCCAAGACAAATTATAAGTCAGACCATACTTGCTCTTTGAGGAAAGTAGCTTTTTCAATGTGACTGAACTTCACTTTAAAAAGGGAAGAATATGCTTAATAAGCAGTTAACCAATCATATTCTGAAGATTTTAAACAAGGCTGACCAAGATTCCCTAGGTACAAAAGATATCTGAGCAAAAGATTTTCAGGCTAAAGATTGAAATTATATAAAAATGGTTACACATGCAAGGGAATGCAAGAGAATATCATTGCTTGTTTTCAGAAAAAATAAACACAGAATGAAGAGAAACAAGGAAAGCAACTTATAGAACTAAAATATGGTTAGCATCAGGGTAACTGGGTAAAGTGTAGTATTTGCAAAGTAGGTTATTCATAAAGAAGTGATTGAAGGTAAGGGGTTGTAGAATGTAGAATGTTATTTCCATATTTGGGAATTAGGCAATTAGGTAACTTAAGAATACCGTGCAAAGAGAAACTTAGGGTAGGAGTGTTATTATAATTCAGGGGTCAACAAACTACAATCCGTGGGCCAAATCTGGCCCAACACCTGTACTTCCAAATAAAGTCTCACTGGGACAGGAATATAATCATCCTCATTCATTTACATATTGTCTATGGCTACCTTTGTGCTACAACTGCAGAGTTGTATAGTTACAATGGAGACCTTAGGGGCAACAAAGCATACAATCTTTACCATTTGACCCTTTAGGGAAAAAGTTTGCTGACCTCTGTTAAAATTCATGCAATCCAAGATTATAACAAATTGTAAAGAACTTATGCTTGATAGATTTCTACAGATCAGTAACACAAATTTTTCAAATGGTTTAATAGTTTTGAAATTAGACTATCTTTGACTTTGATACCACTGTATGTTTATAAATTGAGAAATGTCCCTACAGTGATTGTGACAGACAGGATATTCCATTTTTGCATGCAAGATTAATTGCCTGTTCTCAGTAATTTTCACTGCAATTCCAACATGCTGTCACCAAGAGGTGGTAGTCAAGAGTGCACATGTGTTTTTTTGGCCACAGAGAGCCAAGCTGGCTGCTCTTTTCATGAACGCACTTATTTTTAACCATAAATTTAACCCTTTAAAAATGCTTCTTTACAAGTTATTTTGGAATTATTGGTTTCATCAGTTGGAAGGCAATTTATTCACTCTTCTCATTTTATAGTTCAGAAAATTGAGGCCTGGTGAAGTCTGAATTAAAATCTGAGTGACTTTCCCAGAGCTGATCAGTAGCACACTAGGGTCCAGAACCCAAATTTCTTAGATCAATGCATTCTTTCAGGTGGTATACATATCCCAAATCTTCTGGTTTAAAATACACAGATAGATATGATATCTTCAAAGCCACGTTTTTAATGCCCAAAATTCTTTTTCTCACTACTTTTGCTTTTCTCAGACACATTACTTTTCTTACTAGTTTTTAACAGTGTCATTTTAAACTGAATTTTAAGATAATATTTGTGTACAGTTGTTGACAATTCAAAAGCATCAAAAGGTTATACAGTAAAATATTTCACTGTCACCTTTGTACCACAGGACTCCAACCTGCTCTCTGAAGGCAACCTGAAAGACTTTCCAGAGAAAAATTTATAAAAATATATAGAATTTTAAAAATATACATGTAGCATATAGTACACACTGTCCTGTACCTTGTTTTTCATTCAACAATGTATTTTGGAGGTTGAAGGATTTACCTTGGAGACCACTTATCCATATATGTGGAGCTATGTTCTTTTCAATAGCTGTGGACCACTGATAACTAAGGATCTGGAAGATCAACCACTTTGTCTAATAGTTTTAGATTTTTCTAAGAAGAAATACCATTGCTACCAGACAGACTGAGATCTGAGCCTTGTTGCTAATTAGGCAAAGCAGAAAAAATAACAAAATGTCCTACCCCAAAATTCATTATTTAAATATTATCTTTTAAAGAGGTATCCTTTTTGACTTCTGTATCTAAGAACTATGTTAATATTTTCAGTAATGGTGGCCCCAAAACTCCTCTTTTATATATATTTATATTTTTAAGCTGTTTTTAATATTTCATGGTATTCATCCTTTGTAAAAACTACACTTGTATGGCAGAATCTTCCCTATCACATAAAGGGAAGATTGGAAAAAATCAATCAATCAACTGACCAGAAACTATGATCTCTCTCACAGTGCCTTACCATAAATTAAAAAATAAAAAGCCACAGTGTTCACTTTCAAGACTAAGACAGCTGTACTTTTCTTTTTCAGGTAAACATTGCTCCAATCCTGTGCACTGTTTATAATACAGAACAATGAAAGATAACACTGAATTCACATTGTTGAAATGCCCAACACCTGCTTATCTTGTATTTTGTGTTAAACTGAGGACATTTTTTATGTAAGAGATTTTTTTGAGTAAGAGTCAAGGATATTCACTTGCAACTTTATTAAAAACCATCCTATGTAAGTTAAAATATAAATATTTTCAGTAAATACTTACTGATGACATGTTTTAAGGTAATTATGCTGATGATACGTTATAGTTATATAACTTCTGGGGTGCATTATTTCCCAAAAGTCCTGCCCTGTAGAGACAGGTCATGTATGTGTCCCACCATTTCTGTAGCAGAAAAAAATGAACCCCAAACAGATGTAAAGGTCTCCCAGAGACAGGTACAGCTAGTCTGCAGCACAGCTGGGACAGTCTTCACCTCTTATGCCAGTCATTTTATATCACACTTTGGTGCTTTAGAAAGTCCAACCTCAGTATGTGTCATCAAAGCATTATTCAAAACAAAACAAAACACAAAATCAAACCCCAAACAAATACTATCTAAATACAATGGGATCATATCAACACCAAGTGGGAATAAAAGGAAAATGGAAGAGAGTGTATGTTGGTGAAGTGTAAGACACATCAGATCCAAGTTCCATCTATGGGTGATCTGCAACTTCATCACCAGGAATTCCAGAGGGAAGGAGGCTGTCATCCACTGGGAGGAGTATCTCCATTCGGCAGAACCCTATGCCAATTTCCTGCCCGTGTTTCCCAAAACCTACAGCCAAAGGTCTTAACAGGGAGTCTGCTCTCTCTGTCTGGTAGGAGATCGTCTTCATATTCAACAAAAGATGCTTCTGGAAAATTAGCATAACCCTACACAACACAACTATTAGGCATTTGTACCATTCCATGTCTTCTGTGCTAAAGATACCCACAAGTACAAACAAAAATAAAGAGAATTAAAAATGTCAAAAATGTAAGAGCCAATGAGAAGGAACTGTTTTCAGATATTTACTATTTATCCAATATTCTTGATCAAGTGCCTATTATGTGTTGTCCTCCATTCTAAGCACAGGAAGGGCAACAGTGAACAAGACAAGCAAAGTTCTTGTTCTTTGGAATTTGTAATCTTGGTATAGTGAGTGGATAGGGCAGTCAGGGAAACAAAAAACAAGTAAATAAATGAGAAGAACATTTCAGATAGCATGCATGCTGGGAAGACCAGTACAGTAACAGGCCAAGCAGTAGTGCTCTAATTGGATAGTGTGAAGCCTGCCAGGGAGGTCATATTTGAGAAAAAAGTAGAATGATACAAAGGAATTAGCCAACGAGAGACTGGAGGACAAGAGTTTCCAGGCAGATTGAACAGTCAATAGACAGGCCTTGAGGTAGGAGTGGGCTTGGTATATTCAAGGGCCAACCAGAAGGCCAATGTAGGTGAGCAGACTGAGTAGAAGGAAGAGGTCTAGGACAAGAGGCCCAAGGTGCAGGCAAAATCCAGGCCCAGGCAACGCATCTAGATTTTTTATCTTAAGTTCAACATGAAGGATAAAAATATTCTTAAAACACAGACGGAGATGATCTGCTTTATATTTTCAAAACATCACTGTATGCAAATAGGTAAGAAAATAAATTTACAACTACACGCATACAGAAAATTTCTGCTTATTAAATATCATAAGTATCAGAGGGCATAGATAATAAAACATCACTAATAACATAACATTCAGCTTGATGAAGAGGAAGAGGCAGTGAATTTGGAGTCAATAGTCTAGGTTTTAAAGTTGAATCCTACAATATTAGCTATGAGTTACTGAGAGGTCTCTTAATCAAGGCCTCAGTTTTCCCTTTCATAAAATGTGAATTTAAAATAAGCTTCACCTGCCATTCAGGATTAGGGTGAGAATCCAATGGGGTGATGTTGGTTGCTAGCATTTGATAAATGGAAACTTGCAAATTCATTCGTTTACTATACTGAGCATTTCCCTTTTTGCTAGGTAACTGCAAGCTATTTTAGTTTCAATGTTTCTACTAGCTAGTTGCTAAAAACCAAAATCAGTTTGCTTGTTCTCTTTCTCTGGTCACCTTTAGATAAAAATCTCACATTAATGAATCAAGTCAACAAATGTCTACAGCTTGCCTAACATACATCAGGTGAGAAACAACTAGAAACAGGAAGAAAAGCTATGATCTTGAATAATCCTCAATTATGAAACAAGTTAATGGCATTGGGACTAATCAAAAATAAATGTTAATTTTGTATGAAAATGAAATGGTATCTACTAAACTTTTATATTCTAAATCTGAAACACACTGCAACCCATTTCAAGTAAGCCTACGTTATATGTTCTTTCATGTACTCAAAAAGCATTTATTGGGCATGCATGATGTCTGGTCTGATGCTGGGTTCTGGGGATATGAAGAAAGGCAAGGAAGACTCCAGGTCTCTCCCTCATGGGGCCTGCTCACTAGTGAATTAAAAACCCACAGGAAGACCAGAACAGTGCACATACGTATCTCACTGTCATACACCCTAATGCATGGCCATCTTAATTTTTGAGAAGGTAAATTAAAGATATGCTTTGCACACATTCTATAGAATGTAGTTCTTAAAAGATTAATGATCAGACTCTTTAAAGAAACAATTGCTCAGAGGGAATGCTGCACACACGTTTGTTGCAACACTATTTACAATAGCAAAGACTTGGAACCAACCCAAATGCCCATCAGTGATAGACTGGATAAAGAAAATATGGCACATATACACTATGGAATACTATGCAGCCATAAAAAAGAATGAGTTCATGTTCTTTGCAGGGACATGGATGAAACTGGAAACCATCATCCTCAGCAAACTAACACAAGAAGAGAAAACCAAACACTGCATGTTCTCACTCATAAGTGGGTGACAGGGAACACATGGACACAGGGAGAGGAACATCACACACCAGGGCCTGTCAGTGGGTGCGGGGCAAAGGGAGGGATAGCATTAGGACAAATATCTAATGCATGAGGGGCTTAAAACCTAGATGACAGGTTGATAAGGTGTAGCAAATCACCATGGCACATGTATGCCTGTGTAATGAACCTGCACATTCTGCACAGGTATCCCAAAACTTAAAGTAAAATAAACTTTTTTTAAAAAGAAACAATTGTTGAGACACCCAGGAATGATACTAATGTTCTGATTCAACCACAGACTGCATTTAATAACTCTTTAGTACACCTAATATCCAGCATGTTGTAGTCTCTCAATCATCATTTAATAATTATGAAATACAAAGTGAAGACCTTTATTCTACCTGCGACTTTAAAATAAAAAACAACTCAAAGTCCCACTCTGGAAGAGACAGGTTCTGTTTCAGACAGACTCTTCCAACAGCCCATATACTAGCTCTTCAAGGAGCACAGCACTGAGAATACGGCTGAAAAAGGTACCTTATGAGACCATCTAGACGTTAGGAATTACAGCAATGGGCACCTTTGTGCATGTTATCGGACTGTAATGTGAACATTAAACATAAAATTCTTAAAGGATTGCAAATTTAAAAAGGATTGGGCTTACTCTATAAGTCATTCAGCTCAGAAATTCAATTCTAATACTTATCGTAGAGTTTGGGGAGGAACCGAAGAGCTATCTAAATCTTAAATACAAGGTTGGAAAGTTCGTGCTTAATCTCATAGGAAATCACTTTATTCTTTGCAACAAGAGATTACATCATCTTCTCATTAGCTTGGTTTGTACAGCTGCAATAGGCAACTATGATCACAAAATTACTCACTTTGTGTCCCTTTTAATTTGGCTCAATAGTGTTTTTCTAGGTGGTTTCCTTGATCACTTTCTGGGTTTGACTATGTACCCTGGATGAAAGTATATGTGCTTTCATTTAAGATAACATGGCATCTGTTTTTGAACCTAAACATGAGATCAATTTAACCTTGACCGTGAACCTGTTACAGATGTCATTTTAAAAGACTTCTTTCTGGAGTTGCCCAGGCAAATCCAGGAAAATTAACAAATCCTCTGAGATCAAGAAAAATTGACTAAAACATCGGGAAAAGTGAAACTTGAAACAAAGAGGAGTTTCAAATGAACAAAAGAGTGTTCGAATGCAAGCTGCCATCAATATCTACCAAATGCTTGTGGGGTGCTATGCACAGTTCAGAATGTGTGAAATGTAAGTCATACTTAAGTCATTTGCCTTGAGCACACCTAAGAAGAGATCACAGAAGCTTTAGAAGGTTTTTGTAGATTTGGAATTCCAAGAAGTTGGGCCTGACCTGGTGAATTTCTATGGCTCAACAATGCTGGTAATATTCTAACACAGCACCTGTGGAAGGGACTGCTCACCATATTTATCTTTCTGCTGTCTCAATCACACACTGGGCTTTATTTCCCAGCCTCCTTTGCAATTTGCTGTGGCTATATAATAGAGTGCTGGCCAATGGAGCACAGGTAGAAGTAATTCTATCACATGCAGGCCTGGCCCTAAAAACCCTCTCAAAGAATTCTCCATTCTCTCTCCTCTGCATTTACCAGTCAGATGTCGACACCAGGAAGTCCTTGAAAGTTGTGTGTTGAAGATGGAGTGTCTATTAGCCGGTGTCCCTACATAACTGCCTGTTTAGAGTTGCCTCCATCCTTCCCTGCTGCCAAAATTAGGCCATACAAGAGTGGAAATACATTTCCACAGTGTTAAGCCACTGAGATTTAGGGGTTTATTACTTACGGCACCCAGCACTATCGTGACTGTTACACCTCTGCAGGAGGCCTTTTTCCAAAACCCAGGCAAACCGTACCCAAGAAAATCCTGTTCCAGAATGTGAAGTTTAACACCTGGGCACAAACTTTCTTCTGGATCTTGCAGGGATGGCAGCAGAAAGAAAAAGAGCTAAAATTTGGGATACTGTAAACAAATGGATGCATTTTTATTTTCCCACATTTTCTAGGAGGAAAGATAAAACCTCATCTTGCCTATCACATCCATCTTAATGCTAAAATACTAGCACTTCTAAAATCATCTATACTATAAGCATGGGAAGGAACATAGAGCCATTATTTGAATATCTTCAGAGTGCTCTGATCCATTTCTAATCTCTTTTACAGTCCATCCTTTGTATAACTATTCCTGCTGTCTGAAAATTATGAACTTTGGGAACTAGAAAAGGCATAAATATCAAATCAAATAATCTAGATAAGGAGTAAAGGCATTGTCTCCGGGAGGTGAAGGCACATGTCTGAGGTCAAAGCTCCTAAGCAGTAGAGTTGGGATTATAAACTTGGATTTCTAAATCTGAAGAGAGTGCTTTTCTACACTTCACTTTTTGCATTTTGCAGCTCATCTCCAGCCACCAGTCTCTGCCATCCTAATCCACAGGCCTACTGCACCCAAACTGACCACTGCTAAATTCTGGCTCTGGCCAGGCTCCTTCCCTCTTCTAAGAACTCCCAAGTGCCACAGGACACCCTCCAAATGCCTTCACCTGGTGATCAATCCCAATCACCCCCAAACTGCCTTTGCAACTCAAGACTCTCCCTGTTTTTATAAGCTACAAGCTTAAGATGACGCATGTGATCAAAACTGCGAAAGCTGCCAACACACGAAAAGAACTTAGTATAACAAATAAAATGGAGACTAAATTTACTCTGACACAGGCAATGATACGCGCAATCATCATTGTGCTATGTAGTAATTACATATAAATGATTGTAATTAGCATTTCCTTTGCACAGCTAAAACCCAGTTATTGCTGGGTTTACTATCAAGAGGGTGGAGAGAAAACTCAGGTGAAATTGCTATGAAGTAGCTCGGAAGGTTTCTGTATCCAGTCCTGTGGTGGAATACACAGCTAGCTCCCAACTCTTCTTTAGCAAGAAGTTCTCAGAACCAAGAGTTCCAGGATTGGGATTCATAAAATTCCAAGAGCAGCAGGCACCTCCAAAAACAGAAAGAGCTGGTTTCAAATCCCAGTCCTGTAACTCACTAGCCAAATTACTGAAGTATTTGACATCCATGAGCCTCAGTTTCCTCCTCTTTCAAATGGAGACAAAAATACCTAGTACTGACAGCTTGAGAATGTGGAATAAGTAAAACAATACATGGAATGCACTTGGCACAGGCCTGGTATACAAGATACGCTTCATAAATGGCAGGTGTTATTATCATCTACTCCAAGCAGATTTTGACGCAGCCCTCCCGCTGGTGAAAATTGGCTGTGTTGACCACTGGCTCACTTCTCCTCCTGAGCATCCTGCCTGTGGCTGAAGCTAGGTTAGAAGCAATGAAAGAACAGCAGTGAGGGAACAAGACAATGCCAGTCCTTCTGAAGGACAGGCTTCCATGGGCGTAGTCTCTGGAGAGGCGGAAGCAATAGAAAAGCTGGTGATGGCGCGGAAGGAAGGGAGGATGCCGACAAAGAAAAGTCAGAAAGAAGCTCCAAAGACAGACCCGGCTGCATGATCACTGCAGCCACAGCTGGCCCCAGCCCTGCCTTCTGCCAAAATCGAGCTGTCCTTTAACCCTTTTCAAGAAGGCTCCTGTCTCCCCGACCTTACTTGCCATCCTGAGGATGATGAGGACAAGTCAACAGCTACAGAGAAAGGGGAATCTGTTCCTAATGTGGCCATGAGAATTCTGAATCTACTTCCTATTCATTTAACATCTTGTTATCAAACATTTACCCCACACCAGCTAAGCCCAGACACACTCACAAGGCTGGGTTCTACAGTGAGGCTCACAAAATCTCAGATGTGGTTTGGGTTACATGAGACTTCATAAAGAACACTACTTCTATAGGGTAATAACTTCCAAATTCTAAACAAGTAATTTGGAAGAGAACTTCTGAGATGTAGGCTGTGTGTAGTAAGGATGTAAACTAAGGACAGACATAACAAAGTAGGTGCAGTAAGCATTTCTGCTGCTCCTCAGGAGGGATGGTGTTTTGTTTGTTTTTAGGGCACAGCAAAAAGCAATTGAAAGTCTCCATTCCCACCAGAGGTAATTGCCTAAAAAGCAAACCCAATCCCATTGCTCTTCTGTACAGAAACTGTGTTGGCTGCCTACTGCTCACTGGATGCTGTTGAAAGTCCTTATCATGCTATTGAAGATCATTCACAAACTGACCTGGTATCTACCTCTCACCTCCGGTCTGCCCCACCTCACACCTGTCCTAAGCTTTGACCCTGAACATGCAAAACCTCTTCATACAGCTGGGCATTTTCAGATGCTTACTTCTTCCTCCCCTGAACTGCCTTTCCCACAGGCCTCATCTTACTCCTTTGTGGTCTAGCAAACTCCTGCTCATCCTTTAAAACCCAATTTAAATGGTACCTCCTCACCAAACCATTTCCTAAGTAGAGACTGTACCTTCTACCTCTGGATCCCAACCCTCTTTGGCTTCCCTAATTATCACACATCACAGAAATTGTCTGGCTTCTTCTTCAGGCAAAGGGTTAGTCCTCTCTGTAACTCCAGCTGTAGTATAAGGGCCAGTCCTTGATAGGGCCTCAGTTTTTGTTTGCTAGTGAATTGCTAATGAAATGAACAACATCACAAAGTATTGGGAAAGACCCAAAACAAGAGTTTTGGAACTATAACAGTTTAGATCTGCTAACGATTTTACAACTTTTGTTATAATTATTTTTTTTGAGATGGAGTCTCTCTTTCGCCCAGGTTGGAGTGCAGTGGTGTGATCTCAGCTCATTGCAACCTCCACCTCCTGAGTTCAAGGGATTCTCCTGCCTCAGCCTCCCAAGCAGCTGGCATTGTAGGCATGCGCCACCATGCCCAGCTACTTTTTGTATTTTTAGTAGAGACAGAGTTTTGCCATGTTGGCCAGACTGGTCTTGAACTCCTGACCTCAGGTGATCCGCCCATCTCCACCTCCCAAAGTGATGGGATTACAGGTGTAAGCCACCACACCTGGCCCATTAATCGTATCTGAATCATTCCCTCAGGACGAAGACTAAAGTTGGATTCAAGCAACCACACCGGAGAAAGAAGGATTATCTGACAGGCCTCTAGTTCCTTCCTGCCAGTTATTACTCCATGAAGTTCCTGTTGGTCTGTGAAAGAGGGGATGGAAATGAGTAGAGTCACCCTGTTCCTCTCTAAAGAAGAGTTAGGAGCTGGCTAATTCGAAAGGAAGCAGTAAAGTCTCTGGGTCCTTCTTTTTTGATGTACCATGGGATATACAAATGGGGCGAGGAGAAAACAATATGGCCACCTCCCCTTGGGCAGCACACATTATTCTCCTTTACTCGGTGTGCAGCAGAAATACAAAATACACTTTTATTCAGAGTACTGAGGAATACATTTTTGAGGCCAGAGGCTCTGTTAGAAAAATCATCAAACAGCAAGCAAAGCCTTTTCATCTGCGGCAGAAGAAGAGTTTTAAGTGATGCAAAAGCCGTGTAGTACTTAAATAATACCATCTTCACATTCTTCCATTCCATGGCCTTTCTTTGTCTGATGTTACTATTTCTGATCTTAATTAATGTGCCTTTTTTAGTTTTATTTTTGTAATTTTCTTTACATCTCTTGTGAAGTAGACAATATAAATATCATCAATATATGGAACATTCTCTCCAATGATGTTCTAAAATATGAGCAGTACTTTACAATATGATACTAGTACATCTAGAAATGAACTAAATGATATTTGGAATGAGTCTTCTAGATGACATTGTAAACATCTTGAAGCCAAAAATTCAAATCCGTGTGTGTGTGTGTGTGTGTGCGTGTGTGTGTGTGTGAGAATGACTTGAGATACAATTCACACACAGTTTACCCATTGAAAATGTAGAATTCAATATTTTTGTACATTCACAGGCTTATGCAGCCATCACTGCAAACTAATTTTAGTTTTCCTTCCAGTAGTAGAACACCCAAATCCATTAGTTTTCACTTCCCCTCTTACTCACCCACAACCCCCAGCCCCAAGCAACCACTAATCTGCCTTCTGTCTCTATACGTTTGCCTATTCTGGACATTTATATAAATGAAATTATATAATGTGTAGTCTTTTATGACCGGTGTCTTTCACTTAACATAATGTTTTTAAGGTTCATCCAAGGTTTGTCCATGTTGTAGCATGCATCAATGCTTCATGCCTTTTTATGGCCAAAAAATGTTGCATTGCAAGGACATACCACATTTAATCTATCCATTCATCACTCTGTGAACATTTGGGTGTTTCCACTTTTTGGCTATTATGAATAATGCTGCTGTGAACATTTGAGTACAGGATTTTGTGTGGATGTGTGTTTTCACTTCTCTTGGGTATGTACTTTGGAGTACAACATCTGGGTCATATGGTAACTTAATGTTTAACCTTTTGAGGAACTGCCAAACTGTTTTCCAAAATGGCTGCATCATTTTACAATCTTGCAAGTAATGCATGAAAGTTCTCAGTTCTCCACATCATGCCACACTTCTTACTGTCTTCCTTTTTTGTTATAGCAATCTTAGTAGGTGTGAAGCAGTATTTCACTGTGGCTTTGATTTGAATTTCTGAACATCTTTTTTATGTACTTAGTCATTTTTGAAGCTTCTTTAGAGAAATGTCTATTCAGATATTTTGTCCATTTTTAAATTGGACGATTTTTAAATTGGGTTATCTTTTTCTTTTTGAGTTATAAGAGCTCTTTGTATATTTTGGATACATATCAGATATATGATTTGCAATTTTTTTCCCCCATTCTGTGGGTTGAGAGATGATATCATTTGTAGGATAAAAGTTTGAAATTCTGATATAGTCCAATTTATTTATTTTTCTTGTCACTTGTATTTTTGATGTTTATGTTAAAAAATGATTGCCTAATCCAAGGTCACAAAGATTTACTGCAATGTTTTATTTTAAGAGTTTTGTAGTTTTAGCTCTTACATTTAGGTCTATGATCCATTCTGAGTTAAAACTGTAGTGTTTTACTATACACTTACTGATTAGTTATAAACATGTCAATAATTTCAAAAGTACTAATTTTTAAATAATCTTTCTTTTTCCCATTCTCCCTTTAAAAACTCACTGTATTTTTATACAGTGCAAGCACCATTAGACATACAAAGATGGGTGAGTCACTGTCACTACCGTCAAATAATTCATAATCTAACAGAAAGTTAAAATATCCAACTTCATGAGTAATGCCATGTGTGAGACAAATGACCTGCTCTAGGCACAGCCAAAATTTCTTTCAAACGAGAAAGGAAGGAGACAGCAGTTGAAATCAGGACTGTCATCTCCACTTCGGAATATATGGCTGTCACAGCCATGGGCACTCAGAGGACTGAATTCAGGTTGCAGCACTGGGGATGTCATGGTGGAGGGAAATGAGCCCATTGTGTGTGTTTGGGATTTAGGAAGATGGAAATGGACAGGGAATACAGTACCCCAGGTAGCTAGAAGCAAAGGCAAGAAAGATGCAAAGTAAGGAAGCACAAACAGAATCGTAGGAACAATAGATCAACCTCTGTGGCCAGTGCAAATGGACAGGGTTGACGAGCTAAATAGAATCATTGCCTCCAGACAGTGAGGGACACCACATTCCAGGCAAAGGAACTTGAATCACGCCCCGTCTTCTGGGAAAAGGCCACCAGTCATGATGAAGCCATGTTTGGGAATGTTAGCCTCCCAGCAGAATCTACAGTGGCTTAGGGAAGGGCAAGCACTAGAGGTAATTACTCAGATTTACAGTCTTCACTTTCTTTTTCTTTTTATTCACTCTTTCTTCCTCTTGATACCAAGAAGGAATTCTATTTCTTCATAGTTAACTTTTTAAAGAAATCATTTATAAACTGGGTCATTGGTAGGCTATTTAAGTCCATTCCTTTGAGTAACCAAAGGGAACATTCATAACAGTTGAGGCAGGGATTTTGCACACTTCATCATGGGAAGCCAGCCCACCAAGCCTGACAGCCCATTAGAGACAATCAGAAAATGGATTATTAAGAAAATACAATTAGAGCTACTAAATCCTCTTAAATCTAAGCAAAGCCTAATCCAGCATGTAACCCCACAGGCAGGCAACAGGCTAGGCCAGTTTCTCATCTACCATATGAGCAGCCCACCTTTAAACCAGTTGTTATATTTTCTCAAATCAATTGATCATTCTAAAAAATCAAACAAAAATTTGTTCAGGTGGGGAAAGATTAGCCTGAGATTCAAGTCAGGAGAATTTTAATATTTATTAAGGCACAGAGGAACAGGATGAGGGAATCACTACATGACGAGGTAAGTGGTTCCAAGTGACAATTATGCTAAAATAAGTTTCAAACACACTTCTAGGAAGCTTCAAAACAAACTCTGTAAATGCCCTATTGGCTCTGGGTCACGTAAGACAATGTATCAGAATAAAGGAAGTGTCAAGGATTATACAATTTTTAATGAACAGAATATTTACAAAGATGGATGAGCTTGAGACTATTCCAAAGGCACAATGCTTAACTGCACACAAGAGCTCCCAGAGTAGATTTTGTAACTGATGCCCAAAGAACAGTTTGAATGGAAACAGTATTCCCTACTGTGCTAAGAGTCCCTCTCTTGAGTAGGAACCAAGGGCTATTTATTTGGTGAGGATTCAAAAAAAGAGGCAACACTGGGGCTCATTCTGCTCATCATGAGTCCTGCATATTCACCTTCCATGTTCTCCATCTGTTTTCATCTTTCTAACAGAAGCCTGTTAGGGATATTCATATTCAGTTCTTGCCTAAGCCCCCACCTAAGCCAGGCCAATCTTCAAACAAAAAGCAGCTTTTTCACTGGAGATCTTTTTCAAAACAGGAGTGGGTTGAAATGTCCTCATTTGAACTTAAAGGCTTAATGAGTCTTGGTGCCAAAAAGCTGGAGACAGACCAAGTCAGCATGGCCAATTGTGATTTGGCAGAAAGACAAGGGAGAACCTTACATAGAAGGCCTATCAAATTCTTCCCAGTCTGCTAAGGCCAAAATCAGTAATGGATAAAGGACTCAAGTTTGCTGAGATTAGAGCGAGCATCAGAGCTAAACGCAGAGCTCTAGACAAAGAATGCAAAGACACATTGTGCTCTACCACCTCGAGTCTCCATCTAATTATCTATAGAAGAGAGGTGGAGAGGTCTAGGTTCACTGGGGTTACTCTAAGGACTAAATAAGGGATCGTTTTGTGAATACTAAACAAAGCAATGGTGACCAGTAGAGACCAGTCTAAAGTCATCAGTAACTGGGGTGACCATATATCCCAGTTAGCAGAGGTCAGTCCCAGATTCTACTTGTTCTAGCATCTCATCTGTTAATACTCCCTTTCACTCTGAACAGTGCCTCGGTTTGAATGACAAGTTGTATGGCTGCTCTACTAATCAGCCATTGGGTCACACTAATCTCATCTCTTCATCAGTATCTCAGAAAAAGATTGCATTTGTAGTTTATATTACACAAATTCTCTAACAACAGCATGTTGGAATGATACAAAAACATGAACTACACCTAAAACAGTTAGGTGAAATCATGATCAGTTGACTGGCAGTTCCCATAGATACATGTTAATTGATAAAAAGCCTCTAGTCCTTCCTTCTGCAAGCAAGGCAGGCTGTTTCTGAGGATTTGCTGAAACTGCTATCTACCAGGGCCATACAATACAGGTCACCTCCACCTTCTTAAAAGTCTTTTTAGCCCTCTTGGTTTCCATGACATCACAGTTTCCTGGGTTTCTTCTCATCTCTCCAATAGCTCTTTTGTGAGCTTCTCTTTCTCCCAGCCCTGATCCAGGTTAGAGACTTCCTCAACTGAGACCTCATTCTGCAACTCTTTCCTAATGTGACCTTTCCCTCAGAGAGGCTTCCATATCTCACAGCTTAAACCTTTATGTCCAACACTGGCTCACAAATCCAATTTGAGCAAGCTGAATGCATCATTTCACCCCTAAGCACCAGGCCCTCATCTCTAACAGACTACCGGACTCTGGCCCTGGGTGGCTTGTCCATATCCCAAACTCAACCTGCCCGAACTGAAACCATGACCTCCCCAACAAATAGAGGAGACTTTCTGGCTTGTATCAGAGCCCCACTCAACTGAAACACCAAAATTAGTTTTTGTCTTTCCTTTTATTCATCACTACACTCTACCAGGTGCTGTTAATTTCTTCAAAATCCTCTTCATTTCCATTGCTCTTGGGAATCAAACCCCCAAATCCTTATATGTCTTGCAAGGCCCTGCACAATCTTGCCCCTACTATTTCTCTCCATCCACACTGATCTCATACCATTCCCCCACTGGTTTTCTACATTTTGGCCAAACAAGTCTACCTGTAATTCCTCCAAGACACAGAGCTTGTTCCAGTCTTAGGGATTTCAATCATGTTATTCTTTCAGCCCTAGAGTATGTTTCTTCTCAACTTTCATTTCCCTTTCTTCCTTCCTGGTAGAAGAGAAGAATTTCTCCTCTTCATTCAGGTTTATATTGCTTCTTAAAGGGAACCTGAGGTTTGTATACCACATAGAGTTAGGATTTCGATTTCCGTTCAGCTGCCCCACCACCACCACTATTACATGATGTGATTGCATAGTGCATTCATCTTTACAGTAACTTACCACACTCGTAAGTGGGTTCTTACAAAGCTCAGTTGGATAAAGGAAAAGATGCCCTTGCCCTTTCAGGCAGCTCTCCTCTATGTGTGCCAAACACAGCCTAGTCATGCCTGACTCCAAACCTTTCCTCCTGCCTTTGTAGCATGCTGTGATACTGCGAATTATATTAAGAAACCTATATTTTGGTCTTCATCCCCCGCTCCTGGCACAGAGTCCCTAAAATCCTTGTAATTGCCTGAGCAATAGGAATGCTAGGTACATTTTTTTTTCTCTCTAATATTTAGTCTTTGACCCCAGTTGCTGACGCAGAACTCCTAATCCCTTGGAATTTCCTGGGTGATAGGAGCGTCTTTTGCTCTAATGAGGTGGCTCTTGGTAGGCTCCTAGATGAAGGCTGGTTACCAGAAAGACAGAGCTATGATTAGGAGCTTGGAACTTCTAGCCTTACTCCCATCCTCCAGGAAGGGGAAAGAAGCTGGAAACAGAGTTAATAACCAATCATGCCTAAGTGACAAAACCTCCATAAAAATCCCTGAAACAGAGTCTGAAGAGATTCTGGGTTGCTGGCCATGTGAAGGTGCTGGGAGGATGGACCAACCAGAAGGGGATGAAAACCCCATTCCCTTGGCCCCATGCCTTCCCCTTTGCATCTCTTCCATTTAGTCATTCATCTGTACCCTTTATCAGATCCTTTAGAATAAATCTGTAAATATACACAAATGTTCCCCGGAGTTCTGTGAGCCATTCTGATAAATGTTCCCATGAAAGCCTCCAATTTGTAGCCAAGTGGACAGAAGTTGTGAGTCATCTGAGGACCTACTACTCGCAACTGGCATCTAAAGTAGGGGGGGAGGGGGGAGTCTTGTGGGACTGAGCCCTCAACCTGTGGGGTCTGCATTATCTCCAGTTAGTGTTGAGATTAAGTTAAACTTTAAGATACCCAGCTGGTATTGGAGAATTTGTCATTATGGGGGACAAAAACCACACATTTTGGTGACCAGAGTGTTATGAAAGTATAAAGAAGAAAAAACTGCTTTTTTTCTATAAAGATGATTTTCTCTTTCTCTCAACCTACTCTTTTCTTACCAGTCAATTAATATTATATCTCCCCAATTAACTGTCTCCCAAGCCATAACAATATCCTCATTTAACCTCTTATTAAATCTTAGAGATTAAATCTTGGTCGCTTTTACATTTACTTGTACACTGGATTACACTGTAACTTCACTGCTCTGTGTGTGGGGGTCCAGTCCCCAAGCACATCATACAACTTTTGAAGATCATGTCTTACATTCTGTTTTTATGCCTCTTGGTGCCTAATTTGGTGCCATGCAGCACATGGTCGACATCCAACAGTTCCTCCATGTGATAAAATGTCTCCACACAGAGCTACACCATCAACCCTCAACCTGTCCTAGAAGACTAGGACACATCTGTGACACACCACATCTCATGCTGAAATCATGACAAGAATCCAAGGCCAGCCCTCCTTCTGACAAGCAGCTCATTTATCAGTGATGACAGAAAAAGTGTTTGCCAACAGATTTCTTATCTCCAGAAAATTATTTCAGCAACATAGGAACTGAGATAAAAATCCACTAAAACATTCTTTATTGGTCACTTATTTGTAGATTAACATACTCAGACTTTCATTTCATGACGCTATGTTTGCAAAACAAAACTTTTAAGTTCAGTTCTATGACTCCTAGGAAGATGGAATTTGCAATAGAGAATCTTATACTTGGAGAAAGCAAAGACATCCATCCTTTGGTCTCCCAGTCTTCAGGGATAGGTCTGTTGCTTATACAAAGTGTGTGTGTGTGTGTGTGTGTGTGTGTGTGTGTGTGTCAGAAACACAGAGGGAGAGAGAGAGAATATAATATTGACTGAGACTGGGATAAAGTTAAAGGCAATCACTGATGATCAGGTGGCCTAGGTAGAAATCTTATATCTGGGTCTCAATCTATTCATCAAGTGTTTCTATTAGATGGATTATTTGCTACACCAGTGTCAAATAATACAGAGTGAAATACAAAGATAAACAGAAAGGGTCTTTGAGAAGCACTCAACTGGTAAAACATGGAACAAAGAAGTAGAGCTCTATGATAGCACTAAAGTGGAGTTGTGTATGGGTTCTTACAGCCAGATAGGAACCTATTACCTCTGCCTGGAAGGTTCTGGAACAGCTTCCCAGAGAAGGAAACCACAACAGACTGGATGAAGTGGGAGGAAATGACATCACCACAGAGGTCAAGGTTATTGTTTTCAAAACAATCACTCTAGTCCCCAAGCTCTGCCAGCCAAAGTTCATTATTCACACATGATCAAGTTTGTAAGGGACCCAAATTGTCTTGCCCAGTTTTTGATCACAAGCTAGATGAGAGAAACTAGAAAGTAAAACCCAAATGCCTTCATCCCATGGCTTGTTGGCAGCCCGAGGGAGCGAGCCGATGAGTGCACAGTGACACAGAGTTGCAATGACTGTGTCATATTTATAATTGACTTTTGGACTATTTCCAACAATAATAATGAGAACAGCCAGTGGTACAGGGTGCCAAGCAAGTGCCAGACGCTATGCTGAGTGCTTCACTGTGTTCTCTCACTGGAATTTCCCAGAAACCTCACGAAGCAGTAATTTCCCCATTACATAGATGAATGGGGAAAAGTTAGCATTTAAGTGCCTGCTATGTTCCAAGCACTAAACAAAGAATTTCATACTTATTTTCAATTCATTCTATCCTCAGAACAATCCTATATGAATTTTTACAATTATTGTCTGTTTTTATAGATAAGTAAACTGAGGGACTCAGAAAGGTTCGGTTACTAGCCTAAGGACATACAGGAGGCTCCATCTACTAGGCTGAACCCTAGGAAATTATATTATTTGACTATTATAATGTCATCTCCTCCATCTACTAGGTTGAACCCTAGGAAATCACATTATCTAACTATTTTTTGGTCTATTGACACAATTTCATAGAATTCAATGTAGGAATTCCAAAATCCATTCACTTTCCACTATACTCTCTCATAAAAGGCTTTGAACTGGCTTTTGTTAAACATATGTCCTTAGATAATAACTAAAATGGAAGAAAAGGGTGGGGAAAATAATAAGCAAACCAAAGAATAAAGGAGAGCATATCAGTAAGAATCAGGGTAAGAAAATAAACACAGTCATATACACACTGAAATTTGGCTTTACATTTCTTCTATGGGCAAGTTACAAATCTGACACCACCATTGTCAGAAAGCATTTGGGAATCTGAAGGTGAGTATGGGGTTGTTCTCATGAGTAGGAGGTACCAGTGGCTTAAAGTGAGCAAGATGGAGGAGGAGAATTATCTGCAATAGGTAGAACTGCTCAGATGCAAAAAGGAATTGTTCTGGTGACATCAATATCATCCCTGTGGAGACACAGGAGCTCAACAGCTTCAAAACCCACCTAGGATGTTTGAACAGCTCCACAGAAATCCCATTGGCTGGGGCTCCCCTAGACCTCCTGGAAGAAATGGTTAAAGAAACTCCAGGAAATTCAGGATGAAGAGACACTGGGACTAATGCCAGGGAAGCAAACATTAACTCCAGCCCCTGTAAAGAAAAGGTCTCAAGGATGCATAGACATACCCTGAGGTTGGACAGAACTGGATATAGAGAGTCCTTATTCTAGGAGACAGCAAATGGTTGTGAGGAGAAACTCAGCTGGATAGCTCCAAGGTCTCCTGTCCACTCTCAGGGAATCGGTGCCAAGTTATTTAGCAGAGGGTACTATACATTAAAAGGAGAAAGTACAGACTGCTCAGAGGACACTTGTCTAAGATTTGCTCAAAGAGCTATCATTGGGAGAGAGGTCTCTCTCCCAACTCCAAGTGCTCAGAGGCAGCAGGGTTAGGGAACATGGCAGCCACATCAGGAGAAAAATCGTAGCTCCTGGAAGCATCAGCCCAAACCCCTGGAGAGCAAGGTTAAAAGCCTGGGAGAAAGTTCAGAGCAAAGGCGGTTATCACCTGAGGGCTGAGGGAACCAATCTGTAGAGGACAAAGCCTGTTTCTCAGGCAAGAGGCATTTCTCTGGCAATACTCCCAAGGAAGGACCGATCTGTAGATTTCGGTGGCCTCAGCTTTACCTCACCAAGGGAACTCACTCTGTAGTTTAGAGAGGAGAGGGATAAAGGAATGGACTCCTGACAGGAAAGTTCTCAAAACATAAGTCTCTCCAAAGTATCCTTCTTTGAACACACCCCTATGTAAGTCTAACCCAGGCCTCGAAGACACCTAATAAAGCTTGCACACCACTCTTAAGCTCACCTTTTCTCCACTAGAAGGTCCGAGGTCTGCCCATCCTTGTTGGATAGAACAGTCCTTCGGCAGGCATGTATTGATTTTGTTGGTACAATAGTCATTCCTTCTTCTTTGATAATAGCCTCTTAATTTTCACTTGAGCAACTTTCCCTCCCAACTCTCCAGGCATAGTAGGGTAGATGTGGGGTAGGGTAGACTGTGGAGAGAGCTCAGGCTACTTCCAGGCTCCAAGCAGGGGCAAATCCACACCTGGTTATTTGGTTAATTCCAAGATGAGCACCAGGCCCAATTGAAGTCAATAAAGGTAGGTACCAGGACTCCTACTGGGATTCCTTTACGCCAAAAAAGAAAAAAATATCTTTTTTCCTGCTGGGATTGCAAAGCTAGTAAAATATAAGCTAAAAGCTAACAGTATCCAACTTTGTCACCACATAGGAAAGCTTACCCCAAAACAAAGCCAATAAAGAAGAAAGCAGAGTCAAGAGATAGATGATGGCTGGCTGGCTGGATGGATGGATGGATGGGTAGATGAATGGGTGGCTGGCTGGATGGACAGACAGATTAGATAGAAAGATCTCTCTCTCTCCCTCTCTCTCTCTCTCTCTTTCTCTCTCTCTCTCTCTTTCTCCATGATTTACCTCTGTGCTTATTCACATGAACCAATCACATCTCATTTTCGTTTAAACTGGTTTCAGCTGCATTTCTATCACTGAAATGACAATAACAAAAATTCTCAGTAGCAAACTTCAACTCAACCCCCACTCCACCACACACAAAAAAATAATAAATAAATAACCCATTCTCTAAATGTAGAAGACTCAACATCATTTTGACAGACATCTACATGTAGGAAATGAGGAAAGTGAAAGAAGAATTCTATACTAGCATGAAAAAAAGCTCAAAATCATGGATCATTAGAGAAATGCAAATCAAAACCACAATGAGATACCATTTCACGCCATCAGAATAGTGATTATTAAAAAGTCAAACAACAGATGCTGGCGAGGTTGCAGAGAAAAAGGAACGCTTTACATTGCTGGTGGGAATGTAAATTAGTTCAACCATTGTGGAAGACAGTGTGATAATTCCTCAAAGATCTCAAAGCAGAAATACCGTTTGACCCAGAAATCCCATTACTGGGTATATACCCAAAGGAATATAAATCATTCTATTATAAAGATACATGCAGCATATGTTCCTTGCAGCACCATTCACAATAGCAAAGACATGGAATCAACCCAAATGCCCATCAGTGATAGACTGGATAAAGAAAATATGGTAGAAATACACCATGGAATACTATGCAGCCATAAAAATGAATGAGATCATGTCCTTTGCAGAGACATGGATGGAGCTGGAAGCCATCATCCTCAACGAACTAACTCAAGAACAGAAAACCAAACACTACATCTCACTTACAAATGGGAGCTGAATGACGAGAACACATAGACACATAAGGGTTAAACACACACTGGGGCCTGTCATTGGTACAGGAAGAGGGTTTGGGGGGAGGGAGAGCATCAGGAAGAATAGCTAACAGATGCTTGGCTTAATACCTGGGTGACAGAGCCAGTTGATCTATGCAACAAACCACCATAGCACACCTATGTAACAAACCTGCACATCCTGCACGTGTACCCCGGAACTTAAAATAAAAGCTGAAAAGGAAAAAAAAGAATTCTACACCGGGAGGTGGGAATGAAAGTGACATTGACTTTAAACTCATCTTTCTGATTCTAAATTAAGATTCCCACTAAAGATTTAATACAGTGGATGAAGGAATTAATTTGTCTTCTATTGTTTTCTATAATTCAGTAATTGTGCCTCATCACAGGAAAAGGATATTTTCCAGTTACTTTCATTTATATCTTAGAGATAACATGTAAGGAAACCTGTCCCTTTTCTGGAATGACCCCACCAAAAGATCTGAAAATTTCATAGAATTATCACTAATCAGGCAACATGAGAGCAGAAGAAACAAAAGAAAAGCTGGAATACCTCTGTCTCCTTATGATGTGGTGGTGACTAGATAACTTATCCCTGCAGGGCTTATCAGCTCTTGATTTCACACATCAAGCATCATCGAACAATGACGAAATTTTTTCGGCCTCCTACGCCAATTACACCACTGTATGTTTACAAGTAGAAATATGACTTTCATACAGCTCTGGTCAAAAGACATGAGATTCTAAAACACTTAAGAGTTCATTTCCTTGAGGTTCTTGCAGTGAATGCTTTAGATAAGACAGAAAATGGTAAGCCACTAGCAGGCTCTTCCTCATTCACATATATCTACGCTTTCAAAGAAATAATTTTTACTATGACAAACTTAAAAATATTGAAGGTTCTGTGTAGAACTAACTCATGAGTAGTCTGTACTTTTCTTGGGATTTAAAGAAAATCACCATGGTCATTAATGGTCTTTCTTTTTTTTTGAGACGGAGTCTCACTCTGTTACTAGGCTGGAGTGCAGTGGCACAATCTCGGCTGACTGCAACCTCTGCCTCCCAGGTTCAATTGATTCTTTTGCCTCAGACTCTTGAGTAGCTGGGATTACAGGTGTACGCCACCACGCCCGGCTAATTTTTGTGTTTTTAGTAGAGATGGAGTTTCACCATGTTGGCCAGGATGGTCTCAATCTCTCAACCTCCTAATCCACCCAGTTCAGCCTCCCAAAGTACTGGGATTACAGGCGTGAGCCACCACACCTGGCCCATTAATGGTCTTTCTTGTGCAGAGTTCTTAGCTGAACTCCCCAGTGACATCACCGGAAGCCCCCATGCTAAAATATGACATCTCCTGGGGTGATTTTGATGGTACTCAGTTTCCATCATTTATGCTGCCTGAAGGTGCTAGTCTTTTCTCTCTCCTGCCTCTGTAGTCTTTAGTCCAGGTCCACCTCTCTCATTTGTCTCCATCTGGTCTTGACCACTCTATCGAAAACTGAAACCCCTCCATCCTCCACTGACCCCACCCTCCTATCCTTTCAGCTCTCTCATGCCCTCACTTTTATTAAACCAAGCAGGACTATCAGGCTCTTGATGCTTACGTTTTTCTAGTACCTGTCTCTCTCCAAGTCTTCACTGGAATCTCCTTCCTCGGGCAGGTGTGCCCAATATAGTCATATTGGTGGATCTGCCCAAACATTGGCCAAGGCAGGACATCTGACCTTGCAAAAGGTGAACACTAAGATAAAGTAAGCATTGGAAGATAATATAAAAACAAATAGAAATACAAACCACCTACCTATATGAACACAAAAGCTCTAAAATCTTTTTCCAGTAGACTGACTTTAAAATCTTAGATGCTCTATATTCTGGTTGTATTTGTAAAACAGCCCTGCTATTATCACTTACCTCCTTCATTATCTATAGAGAACTTTTTAGCAATTAAGGGTAATGTAAAAGTATGGACGCCAATGGATTGTCAATACTCAAAAAGAGGAGGGAGGAAAGCTCTTTTCTTAAAAAAGACACAAGAATGCCAGCTAACAAATGTAGAAAGAATAGTATTAGAAAATCACCACTGCACAACTTTCAATGTAATGACCGATTCAGGAAAGTATCATCAATAGATACTAAACCCATTGGATGAAAGAGCTTGGGATATCAAGCCATTTCCACAACCTCAGAGTATCTTTCACAGATGAAAAAAAAAAAGAAAAGGCATACTAACAATGCATAAATCTTGGGGATATCACCTTGACCAATTATCAATCATAACATTACCAGCAACGGGAAAAACTCTACTGTGTCCCCTGCCAAGAACATTTACATTTACATTTATCCATGTAATTCCCTTGCTATGGCTGTCTAACCTGAATTTAACCATGAGGAGGCAATTAGAAAAACCCAAATGTAAGACATCTACAAAATAGCTTGTCTGGAATCTTCAAACATGTTAATGTCATGAAAGACACAAAAGACTGATGGATGGTTCTAGGTTTAGGGAAACTAAGGAGACATGTAACCAAATGTGTGACCTTTGATTAGATCCTAGTTTTTTAAAAAAATCAGCATAAAGGATACTACTGGGGATACTAGGATTTAACTCTGGAATATGCTTTAGATGTTACTATATTATTGCTAAAATGCCTTGAATGTTTATGGAGGATAATGTTCCTATATTTAAAAGATCCACCCTGCAACATTAAGGAGTCAAGTTTCATGATGTTTGCATCTTATGTTCAAATGGTTCAGAGAAAAAGAGGCATATATACATGAAGAGATAAAGCAAATATGACAAAATGATAATAATTAGTATATTGAGGTACAGGGTACATGGATATTTATTATATTATTATTATAACTTTTCTATAAATTTGAAATTGTCCAAAAGAAAAAGGCGGGAGAGAAAACTTATAAAGAGACTCCTGGGAAAACATTTTATAAAAAGTTATTTGATTTACCCAAAGAGCATTTTGCACTGCCCAAACTCAGTTTCTTAACTTTACACGGATAAACAATTTACAGCTAAAATTAATTCCATAGTCCTTTTGAACTGGAAAAGTTTCTCTGTAAAGGACCAGATAGTAAACACTTTAGGCTTTGTGAGCCACATATGGACTCTTGTTTAATTTAGCTTGGTTTACAATCCTTTAAAAATGTTATATAAAAAAAAAAGTCTTAGCAAGAAAGCCAGTACAAACATAGGCCAAGGGCCATAATTTGCCAACCCCTGATCCAGATAAAATTCCATAGACTCTTATCTAAATAATAAAATCAGAGTCAGGAACACAAGTCAGAAAGTTTCACTTCTGGAGTCATTTCAAAACAGTGTGGTGTGTTTGTCAGGGAAGTAGGGAATATCATCTTCTAATGACTCCAATAGCTTCTTTTTGAGATGGAGTCTCACTCTGTCACCCAGGCTGGAGTGCAGTGGTGCAATCTCGGCTGACTGCAACCTCTGACTCCTGGGTTCAAGCGATTTGCCCGCCTCAGCCTCCCAAGTAGCTGGGATTACAGGCATGTGCCGTCATGCCCGGCTGATTTTTGTATTTTTAGTAGAGACAGCGTTTCACCACGTTGGTCAGGCTGTTCTCAAACTCCTGACCTCCTGGATCTGCCCACCTTGGCCTCCCAAAGTACTGGGATTACAGGCATGAGCCACCGCATTCGACCCCTGGGAATCTCTTCTTTAAAAATAACTCTCTGCAGCCTTCCTTTTTGACTCATAAGTCATCGAGGACACTGTGCCATATATGATTAATATTTCTAACAGCATAATATTTGTCACATGATTGTGGCTCTGTCACATTTTGATCCCATTTTTTTATCACTCAGAAGACGGCTCATATCATTTAAGCATTTAACCTCTGAAACTTCAACTACACACACACTTGGCAAAAACAACAGAGGAAGAGAGACATGAGTATGGCAAAAACACATCTACTGCCATTCCACTGAGCACACACACTCTATTTTATGCTTGCTATTACTGTAAATTATACATTTATGTATTAGTATTTCTGCATGGGAGTTGCATATTCAAAGCCATAAGAAGTAAGAGATCACCCAGGGTGATTTTGAGGTTATTCTATTTCTGTCGTACATGCTACATGTAGGTGCTCGTCTTTTCTGTCTCCTGTCTCTGTAGTCTTTAATCCAGCTCCACTATTCTCGTTTGTCTCCATCTGGTCTTGACCACTCTGTTGATAACTGAAACACCCACATCTTCCACTGACCATAGTCTCTGACCCTTTCAGCTCTCTTGCCCTCATTTTTATGAAAGTCACCTTCTTAGCCCAAGTGGGACCACCAGGCCCGTGATGCTTACGTTTTTCTAAGACCATCAACCCCATACAGTCCTTCTTTGTCCTCTGCCCAGTTGAGACCCAATGGTTCACACCCTTTGCACTGCCACCCTCCTCACACTTAGGTCTGCAGGCACTAATGCCCTCTCCTCTCCCCACCTGCCAATCTCTTTCTTTTCTCTCCTATTAGAATCCTAATTCTAGAACAGGGCAGTGATTAAGAGCAAAAGCTAAGGAATCAGACATCCTGAACTTAATTGTTTTTTGAGACGAAGTTTCGCTCTTGTTGCCCAGGCTGAAGTGCAGTAGTGCAATCTCGGCTCACTGCAACCTCCACCTCCCTGGTTCAAGCAATTCTCCTGCCTCATCCTCCAGAGTAGCTGGGATTACAGGCGTCCGCCATCAAGTCTGGCTAATTTTTTGTGTTTTTAGTAGAGATGGGATTTCACCATGTTGACCAGGCTGGTCTTGAATTCCTGACCTCAGGTGATGCACCTGCCCCTGCCTCCCAAAGTGCTGGGACTACAGGCGTCAGCCACCACGCCCAGCAAAACTTAAATATTTTTTATCTGTGTGACCTTAGCCAAGTTATTTAATCCTTTGTACCCCAGTTATGTCCTCTGTAAAATAAGTATAATAATATTCCCTAGAGACCACAGTTAAGTTTGAAACCAGGCTGGTCAGGGGAAAACCAGACCCCAGGCCCAGAAGGCATCCTTCTATTTGATGAAAATGATGAAGTTTGTTTTTTTTTTTTTAGACTCCTACAACAAACCAGGAAATTTTTAGTGAACAAAGAGCCTGGTGTCTCTACACAGTTGCTACTAACATTTACAGTGGATCCAGCTTGGACAAAAAGATGAACATTTGTTGAACAAAAGAAAGAATTCAATAATGCTGCTCATGTATTTGCCAACTGGGATGAAAACACTGTTCCAAGATACCAACTGGGCTTCTATTTTGAATAACACAAAACTGGAAAGCATCAAATAATTTTTTAAAGGCTTTGTACTATAAAAAGCCCCATTCTAAGAAGAGCTAAACTGCTTAGTTTTCAAAATTTGAAACTGCAGAGAGTCCTTATACTTTTAAATGTTTCTGTGGTGTGGGGTAGCTATGAGTTAGAACTCCTAATCACCAGCATCCTCTAAACTCTCTCTGGTTCTAGAGAGTGGTACAGACTTAGGCATTCTAATCTAATCTCCAAAGACAGGTGTTTGACGCCTGTGTGGCTCCATTGTCTGGGAGCCTTCAACTTCCTAAAACCCTCCATGCTGAGTGTCCTGGCTTTTGGCCCCTGCCATCTAACAATCCCACACTGGCAACAGAGCAAGTCCTCCTTTTTGCTAGATTGGCCTTGGGATACGAGTCCCAGAAAATACACCTGCTAATCTCAGTCTGTGGCAGCCTGATAGTCTCGACTTAGATGAAACCTAGCCATAAGGGTGAGGAAGAAAACGCTCTTCCTCCCTTGTCCCCAGCCACCATTGCATGCAGCTCCTGGGTCATGGTTTTGGTTCTCATTGCTCTGCAAGTTCCAAGTCTAGAAATCTGTGTGCATCTGGTTTCTATGGCTCCTGACCCAGCTTTCTCTCAAAGGACCTAGCTGGGGTTCATGCTACTGGCTTTCCTTGCCTCAGGCCTCCTATGTGGTTCATTCCACTTTAGCAAACTCTTTGCCAGGGCTGCTAGCTAGAGTCCCACTGGGGAAATGAGGGCTTGATCCCTAGTCCTCAGACTCCAAAGCTCATGTTCCTTCAAATAGACCAGTGGGCCCAATCTCCTGTGATTAGATGACGTAGACAATTTCATCCTACCTACCAGGCATGAGAATATAGTAGAGAAGAAGATGCCTACAAGAATCTCTGGAGCAAATGTTAGGTAAACAAAAATTGGGCAAAAGACCCACTTCAACTGAATCAACATGGTCCACATGAATTAGATCAGATTCTGTTCAGGAGAGGGCTAAGCCCAGAATCATGGGAAAAGCACGTGCTAGAAAAGAAGGAAAGAGTTCAGAGCCTGACTGGGCTTGCCTCCACTGAGGTGCTGAAGTAATTACAGCTTACCTAAGAGTTAAACTCTGATTTAGATGTAATAATAAAGGGAAAAGAGGTGGTGAGGGATTATACAATATGAGTAGGGTGGAGAGACTTCATAGAAAATAGAATATGGAAACATCAAACAGAAGATATACACTTGTTTTTGAAGAAAGAAGAACAGTGGGGAAGTAGAAAAAAATGCTGACATGAGCTATGTTGAGAGGTTCAACAAAATAGTCAACATTTGTACAATGCTGCACGATCTTTGAAAGTGCCTCACTTACCCTATCTTTTGAAGTTTATAAAAAGCCTATGAAATAGAGTTATAAATTTTTATTATGATTTTAGAAAATAAAATGAGACTTGGGGAGATTAAATGATTTAGGGGTAAAGTAGGAACATGAATCTCTTGTCCTCAGGCTCCAAAACCCACACTCCTTCCATTTCATCAGTGTATCCCAAGCAATATTCTGAAAGTTGCCAAAATAAGAGTTTTTTTCTATGTGATTCCATTAACATCAAGTTTAAGAGAAGGCAAAATAGATGCTACAGTGATACAGATCAGAACAGTGCTTGTCTCCAGGAGCTTGAGATTGAGTGAGATGGGGCATGAGGAAACTTTTTGTTCTGTATCTTGATTAGGGTATAGGTTACACACATGTGCACATCTTTCAAAAGCCATTAGATTGTACAATTAGGAGCTATTTCAGTGTATGTACATTTCACTTCAAAAAAATCAGTATAGAAATTACAGAATAATTCTGTAATTATAGAAATCACAGAATTAAATAAATGCAAATTTTGAAATCTTGAAATTTATGTCTATACTTTATAAGTATAAAGGCTCTGCTTATTTTGTATCTAGCACTACTTCACAGGAGCTATGAATTCTTCAAAACACAAAAATTAAACACTGCAGTTATTGTTCACATTTAAATTTTGTCCACAGCACAAATTAAATATCCAAAATACATCAGTGAAACAGGCAAAAAGAGGAATATAACCTGGCATGCTTTTAAGATGCTGTAAGTATTTAGAAGCACTGTCTTCTTTTGGCACAAGCTGCTTTTGTTTGGGATTTAAGAGGGGAGAAAAGCTATTACTTCTACCACAATTAGGTCCACCCTTACAATTACCTGGGCTCAAACTGATGCACAGAGAAAGATTACTGGAGCTGAGCATCAGCTACCAGGCGTTCTTTCTCTGTCTTGTTTGCAGTTGCCACAGTCCCCACCACTCCCTACTGGCACACCAAGACTCCCACACTGACTTGTGTTGCTTGCCTGGCCCAGTGATTTTTTTAGTTTCAGATTCAAACTGTGAATAAATTCAAAACAAAACGCTAGAAGTCTTACAGCCAAATTGGATAGTATTAATGATTTTTTTGAATAAAACCAACTGAATATAGGCTATACTTACTCGCAGAGGAGGATTCCATTTTCTAAACCTGTCCGAAAATCTTTATCACCAAAACTTCTGCCAGTTACTTGCTGCAAAAGAGAAAAGAAAAAGCATAAGTTTTTCTTTTTTAATCAAGAAGTCCAATCATATATATGTGCGTGTGTGTGTAAGGCTGTGTGTCTGTGTGTTTTTCCAAGAGACCTGAAAAAACTGGTGGCATTCCAAGAATGGGGAAAATCTGTTAGACCTGAATTTCCTTCCCATGTGTAGCTTTGCCTAGATCAGCTAAAGTTAAATTTAGACCATTTCTTTGAAGGCTTTTTTCCTATTTACTACCTTAAAAAATATCTGTCCTTCCTGATAAGAATTTCTTACTTTTAGGGGGTTTGGTCACAATAAGTCAAGACCACAGCCTCCTTCATCCAGGGGATCCACCCCAGCACTCTTTCAAAAAAGCCTGGGGAAAGCACACCTGAGGATAAAGTCCCTACTTACTGAAACCTTCAGGGACTGAGGGAGAAGAGGATATGGATGCCTAATCTCAAGGGACTAACATCACAACCAGAAGAGTAAAGCCAATAGCCATAAATAATATGGCATAAAAGAGAAAAAATTAAAAGCTGGGAAAGAACAATTGTCTGACAGCACAGGACTGATAGCCACTCTTGGTGCCTCTGGCTCTCAGCAACCCTGTGGCCTAGGCCACCAGGGAGACATTTGTTCATGTGTTCATTCAGTAAATATTGAGTACCTAAAATATGCCAGGTAAGTATGTACACAGGCATCCCTCAATATTCACGAGGGATTGGTCCCAAAACCCAGCTCAGCTACCAAAATCTGCAAATGCTCCAGTCTCTGATAAAAAAAAAAATGGTATAGTATTTGCATATAACCTATGCACATCTTCCAGTATACTTTAAATCTTCTCCAGATTATTTACGCCACCTAACATAATGTAAATGCGATTTAAATAGTTGCTACACTGTTTTCTTTAGGAAATAATGACAATAAAAACAGTCTACATGTTCAGTACAGATGCTTTTTTTTTTTTTTCAAATATTTTTGATCCACTGTTGGTTGAATCCACCAATGTAGAACTCATGGATATGGAAGACTGACTTTACTATAAACTCTAAAGCAACCTCTAAAATAGCAGAATAAAGTTACAGCTAACGAACTAAGAAAGGAGATAAAATTGATCATAAAAAATGCTAACAATTTAAAAAACAACAAAAAAGGGAAAGAGGAACAAAGAACAGAAGGAGCAGATAGAAAATAAATAGATTATAGACTTAAACCTGACCATGTCAATAATTACCTCAAATATAAATGGTCTAAACATCCCAATTAAAACACAGAGATTGTCAGAATGTATAAAAAAGCAAGACCCAACAACTATGTACTGCCTACAGAAATGCACTTTAAATATAAAGACATAAAAAAGTTAAATAAAAAAATGGAATAAGATATACCATGATAACACTAATCAAAGGAAAGCTGGATTAACCATATACATATGGTTATATGTAAATTGTCACACTGTATTGTTTAGGAAATATAATTTTTCCTGTAAAGTCTGGTATAACTATATATCAGAGAAAGAAACTTTCAGAATAACAATAACAACAGAAATAAAATTATTTGACAATGATAAAGAGGTTCACTAACCAGAAAGATGTAAGAATCCTAAACATTCACACCCCTAATTAAAAAGCTTCAAAATACACAAGCCAAAACAGAACTATACAGAGAAATGGACATATCCACAAATAGAGTCAGAGATTAATATGTCTCTCTTCAATAACTGACAGGACAACTAGACAGAAAAATCGATAAGGCTATAGAAGACAACATTATCTACCAAATAGACCTAACTGGCATTTCTAGAATATTCCACCCTAAAACAGCAGATTGTACATTTTTTTCTTAAGTTCACAGTGAGCGTTATGCAGACAGTCCAAATTCTGAGTCAGAAAACAAATATCAATACACTTAAAAGAATTCATACAAAATATGTTATCTGATTGCAATGGAATTAAGTTCTAAACTAACAACAGAAATATCACCGGAAAATCTCCAAATATTTTTAAACTAAATAACATAATTCTTAATAACCCACTGATCAAAGAAGAAATCAAAAAGAAATTACAATGTATTTTGTAGTGAAAGAATATGGCAATATCAAAATGTATGAAAAGACACTAAAGCAGTATTTGGGAGAAAGGAATGTGATGAAACACCTACATCAGAAAAGATCATCTCAGATCAATGAACTGTGCTTTCCTCTCATCAAATTAAGGCCAAATGAAGTAGAAGGAAGGGGGAAAAATCAGGAATGAAATCAATCAAATACTAAACTGAAAAATAATACAGAAAAATCAAAACCAAAAGCTGGTGGGTTTTTATTGTTGTTGTTGCTCAATAAAATTTAAAAACCTTTAGCTACATTGATAAACTCTTCGCCAATAAAATTAGTAACTCTTTTTTTTATCCAGAAAAGACAGAAATTACTGATATCAAGAATGACAGCAATGACATTATTACAGATGCTATAGATACTAAAAGGATAACAAGAAAAATTATAAATAAATCTATACCAATATATTCATCAACTTAGACGAACCTGATAAATCTGTTGACACAAACAGCCATAGTTCACTCAACAAAGACATAGATAAATAACCTTCTTACAAAGAAAATGTCAGGCCCAGAAGGCTTACCTGATAAACAGTACCAAATATTTAAGGAAGAAATAATGTGATTCTACACAAACTCTTCCAGATAATTGAAAAGGAAAGAATATTTCCCAATTCATCTTACTAGGTTAGTATTACCCTGATACCAAAACCAGATAGATATTATAAGACACATACACAAAATATGGCAAAATGGTATTTCTTCATGTTGGGAATCACATATGATTTTTACTTTACTTTTTAAGTTTTTCAACATTTTCCTAAAACTTTCTACAACAAATATTTATTACTTTAACCATTAGAAAAATCAAACAAGCTTTTTTGAATTAAAAAAAGCTCGTAAAAGAGCAATCTAAAGAAACTAAATGGTCTCAATTTTTCCTTTAAATTCTATCATAAAACATCCTCATTAACCACTCCCACTATGTAATGTCTCAAACAATTATTTTGTTAAAATCCTCTCATTTTTAGAGGAAGGGTAAGAAAATGAATTTTAAAAAGTCATTCTTAACAGTTTACAAATATCTAGTTTTCCCAAAATAAAGAAATTAAGAAAGATCCCATTTAAAAAGCTAATATTTTAAACACAGACTTTAAATATGTTTGGCATTTTTTTCCCAGAATCTGTCAATAATTTTTCTGTCACCAATGTGTCATCTGTCAGAATGATTTATGTTTTGGCAACATCACTAATCCTCTCTATAATACTAACCTTTGTTCACCAAGAAGTGATTAAAAAGGTTCTAAAATATTTTTTCATAATTCTTTACATTTTTGTTAAAAGTGTTAGGTTCTAGTGAAAACAGTGCCAACATTAAGAACCCAACAAAGTTTAGCTACATTTACTTCAGAATCTCTGGCTAAGTTTAACTAGGCCTTTCTCCATGTATTGAACAATGATGATGGGCATGATCTAGAGACAGAACCACAAATGAAGTGTGGCCACCGTGTGCAGGAACCTCACCGATTGATGAGAAAAGCAGATATCTAAACTCTTATGATAAATACAAGATAACATAACTATTAAGAATATAAGAAACTATTGGTGCCCCATCTATAACCTATATTGCTCATGTACCATTTAAAATTATCTTGGCATGTGATGCATAGCCACTGAAAATGTTCAAGCAGAGGTTATCACAATATTCTAAAAGCCAGTCGGCTAATGAAAGTCCACCAAGATGCAGTCTGATCAAATTCAATTTCTTAGACTCCCAATTCTGGGAATAGGCACCATGTGTTTGCAGGAAGATGCTAAATTCCACCTCTGTTCCTCCTCCTCTTTCCCTGTCAGCCCTCTCCCATGCCCATTAGGTCCAAGCACAGCTCCCCACCAATTCAAATGCCATCCATTCCGTCTATTTAGGATAGATGCACTTGGATCTTTGTTAGGAGAATCAACAGCTGTACAGACTGCAGAAATTAAACAAGTTCAAAGCCACTAAAAATTTGGTCCTTAGGCCAGTACCAGCCACATCTTCACCTTCAATTAATGTTAGAAACAGATTCTTAGTGCTCCCACTTCCTCTAAGAACTACTAAATCAGAACCAGCAACTTAAAAAGATCCCCATATGATTCCTACGCACAGTACATTTCACAAAGCCCTCACCTCGTATACTAAACTAAGCCAGCGGTTCAGAATCACAGAGGGAGGACCTTCCACTGGTGTCAGGATTTGGGATGGCCTGTCTCAACAACCTCTCTAAGCAACATCTTTATAATATGTTTACACATCACACATTCTATATACTAACTATAAAGACTGCTAATTCCTGTTCCATTCATGATAGCATAAGCCATTGCTATAAACACCAAAACAGCTGCCAAGAATCAACCACCATTATCGACAGTCCATTTGCAGGGCATGTAAAAAGTGACTGCCTTCCCTTACTGTGCCACCTGGATCCTGACTGATGGGGGACTCTCAATAACCTTCCAGACAAGGCACTGGGCAAACCATCAGCTCATGATCACTCTCCAAAGACACAAGGGCAGGATGGGAAGCTTAGCAGAGCTCTTAAAAAGAGCCTGAGATGGGAGCGATGATGAGAGAGCTCAGGTTCAGAAGCATTCAGGGGCCGGCAGGGGAAAAGCTGCATGCAATGTCAGGAGCACTTCACCAGCCCCCCAAATCCTGCTCTCTCACCCTCTTGATACTCACCTATTGATCACTTAATCCTTACAGCTCCATCTTTGCAACTGTTTAACCAAAATCTTAAGAGTTATGCTTGACCTCTATTCTTTCATACCTAACCACATCTATCAACAAGTCATGTTGATTCTTCTTTCAGAATTCAGCCAGAATCAATGCTTCTCACAGCCTGGATTTTACTGTCTTTTTCCAAGCCACTGTCATCTTATACATCTTGTCATAGTTCAAGGGTCTCTTAGCTGGCCTCACCACTTCTACCCTTGCCTCCCTTCCATCTATTCTCAACCCAGCAGCCAGGGTCATCCTGTAAAGTTAGATCATGCTACCACTCCACTCAGACCCCCGCTCCTACCCCAATAGCTCCCCATCTCATTCATGGTTAAGTGAAAAGTTCTTAGAGTTCCCTAATGTTGCTCAACATAAAACCAAACAAGTAAACATACAAACACACAAACTGATGGGCATGCATAAACAAAAAACATGGGACACCACTGTCTTTAAGGTGGGCATAATAAACTTCCAGGTATGTCTCCATTCAAGGGGAAGGTAGTACTCATTCCTCAGAAGTACTTACGGTGGCAATTATGTCACCAACTATGCCCCGTGTGCCTTTCAAGAAAGCCCAATGCCAGATTTTTCTTGCTTTATGCTTTAGGATTAATTCACTAACCAAACTATTTCTTGGAGGGACACACAGATTAACACAATCAATGAATGGACAATTCACCAAAATCCTGATGATTTTAAAGGAAAAGAAAAGCGTTCATCTGTTTTAGCAGTTACACCAAAAGCAGAAGCAAGAGGAGATTTCAATGTGTCATCACACTGTCTTATGGAAGTAATTAGTGAGAAAGCTCATCTGTATCTGATTTCCTTTCCACAGAACTAAAAGGTAATTATGCTTCTAAGTTTGTCTGTATCAATGGCACTGCTCTGAACCATCCAAATAAGAAACATGGGGGACTTAAAAAAAAAAAAAAACAGCCTAATAAAGAAAACCACACAACTTTATGGCAACCTTTTCATAGTGTGTTTATAATGTGATATAAAACGTTGTATATCACTATGCTCCACTCTGCTAATTTCTCTGTAACCACTGTTATTATGTAATTGCCATAAAAAGTCAAAGACTGCCAAGAATCAGTCTCCCAGCCTAATCATTCCCATTTTTATACAAGGTATTTTAGAAATATTTTCATTAATCTTTTTGGTTGTTTTTTGAAAGCAATCTGGTGGACAAACTGCAGTCCACTAACAAACTATATGTCTGAAGAGGATTTTAAACAAATGTTGACAAACCCTATTATAATGACCTTAAGAGGAGATTTTGTTGGCTGATGAAATAATGGTGCCCAGATTCAAGCAACTGGAACAAAATACTAGATTTAACAGATTTTCGCAACTTGTGAAAGACATGGATATTTTCCCTAAATTGTACAAAAGCAGGGACACTTTTCAGAAGACCATGATTTCCTCCTACAAACTGTAAACGAAAAAAAAAAAAATCACACCTCATTAGTTCACTGAAGATAATCTGTAGCTCATTATGCTCACTTCTCTTCTGATTACATTTGACTTAATTCACAAGAAAAACATCTCTGCATATTTTTATACCTAAATTGTGAAATAAAGTGGAACAAAAATTTCTCTTATTTTTGACATTTTCTGAGGAATAAACCCTTTGTGGAATTGCTAGAAACAATAAAATCAAAATTCTATGGAAGGGTTTTTTAAGCATTGATGAATCACACTCACCTATGCCAGAATTAGAAATCAACCAATCATTTATCAAATACCTGTTTTATGGCAGTCAGTGTAAAAGGTGTAAGTAAGACCAAAATGACAAGATCTGGACCCAACCCTGTAGGAATCACAGCCCAGGGAAAAACTAAAATATTAGAAAACAAAAGACAGATGGAAGAAAAATATGGGCAGAGAGTTACAAGAGCATGGAAGAAGCAATGAACACAAACTGCATAACTCAAGAAATAGCTGAATGATAAGAGCTCACATTCATATCACAACTACCATATGCCTTCTCTGTTCTAAATGCTTGCTGCATATTAATCTATTTAAACTTCATAGCAACTTTATTGTATTTGATTATTGTTTCCATTTTAAAGCCAAAGAAATCAAGGCACAGAAAGGTTAAGTTACTTGCCCAAGGGCACAAAACTAATAAATAACAGAGCCTGGATTTAACCCAGGGAGTGTGTCTACAGAGTTGATGCCATACTTAGGCACCGTTTTGTGCAGCATTTGAGCAAAATATTATGGGAGAGCTGAAGAACCAACTCTCTCTGCCTAAGATAGTCAGGGAAGGCCCTTGAGTGGCTGACATTTGAGTTGGTCCTGAGATGAGAAGGAATTCCCCAAAGGAAGGAGATGAAGTAGGACATTCCATGCAGATACAAAGACCTATACAAAGGTTTCTTTGAACAAAGACCAAAAGTTCAAAGAGCTGAGCACAGGGGTCCTGGCAGGTGGGGATGGGAAGGGTGGCAGGCGATGAGGTGCCGGAGCAGACATGGTCGAGATGGTCAAGGACCTTAAGTGCCATAACTATGGGTTATATATGAACCCAGAACAAAAGAGACACCCCAGAAGATAGGAGCAAGGGGAGGAATTCTTTGGTAATCAATTTCCCTATTTCCCACCAATTTTCTACTTCTAAAGACATTCTTCCAGAATGACATTTTGCTTGTTGCTCCTAATTATCTCTCCATGGACTCTCCCACCCCCATGTACAACCAATGACCTCACGGTGGGAAATGCAATGAGACAGAGATCACTGGGGAAGACTTTCCTTTAGAACCACTATCCCTGGCCCCACACACCTCCAACAACATGCCATATTCACACGTATCTTCATCTTTTCCTGGCAGCTCAAAAGGCAGAAATATATTTTCTCCTTCCTGAACTGGGTTCCTCTATCAAGGCTCTAGGCCCTACCCCTTCTCATCCCTAGGTCCTGCCTTTTTACGTCAACCTTAACCCTCTACTCACAGCATCCATCATTTCTCTACTGATAACCTGAGTTTCCTTTTTTCCTAAAAACCCTCATTCCATCCAGCCCTTCAATCACCCATCTTGTTCTTCTCTTTCCTGACACAGCCCAGACTTCCTATACAAGTACCCTATGCCCATTACCCTATCATCATAGCTCAGCCATCTGCAAGCTGTTCTCACTTAACTCACTGAAAATCCTTAAACTCTCAGCTCCCCCAGCTAAATCATCTTAGGCGGGTTAATGAACTTGTACCAACCCTCAGCTTTCCCAATTAAGACATGCTAATAGAACCTACTCCAAAGGTTTGCATGAAGAATAAATAAATTAATGTCTCTAAAACTGGGACTACATTGCCTGCTCCATTGTAAGAGCTCAGGACATTCCATTATCATCACTGGCAGCAATAATAAAATTGCCACGGATCTCATTCTTGATTTCTCCCTTTCCAGTCCTTTTTTCAGCTTCCTCCCTGATCTTAAACAAGGCCACGCTTTCCTGGTTCTCCTCTTATATTCTAATATTGTCATACTGTCTAACCCAGAAGACATTGTTCTCATTTGATTGTAACATCGCAGCAGCATGTCACCCTCTCCCTCCATTTTGGATCATCTGCCTCTCTCAGTTTTTCCCATCACAGACACTCCTGATTTCCTTCTCCTTCCTTAAATAAATACTCCTTTCTCCACTGTCATAGGAACTTCCATGTCATTCTCTTCCTAGCTGTAACTGCAGGTGCTTTTCTCCTGTCTTCGCTTCTCTTTTCTTCTCTCTGCACCACCCCCACCCCCTTCCCTGGATAGTCTCATCCAATCTTTGGGCTCTCTACAGTTCACAGATGATGGTGACTCATACATCGGAAGCAAATATCTAATTTCTTCATCATTATCTCCACTTGGGTACCTAGGAACTATTTCAGGCTGGGCACAGTGGCTCACATCTGTAATCACTTGAGGCCAGGAGTTCAAGACCAGCCTGACCAACATGGTGAAACCCTGTCTCTTCTGAAAATACAAAAATTAGCTAGGCATGGTGGTACATACATGTAATCCCAGCTACTCAGGAGGCTGAGACAGGAGAATTGCTTGAACCCAGGAGGCAGAGGGTGCAATGAGCCGAGATCACATCACTGCACTCCAGCCTGGGCGAGAGAGTGAGACTCAGTCTCAAAAAAAAAAAAAAAAAGATATCACACTAAGATCAATACCAAAGTCTTAACATCTGTTCCCTACTCTGACCTGTTCCACCTGTAGCCTCCTTCCTATCAATAAATGGCACTACCATCTCCCTTCCCCAGTAACATGGTGGTTTGACACATTCAAACCACCAAGAAGAATAACATTCTCCCCCCAAAATAGGTTTTAGGTCTGTCCTTTTCTCTCTGTCTCTACATTATGACACTAGTCTAGGCTTCTGTCATGTCTCAGCAACTGCAGTTGCCACCTGAGGGATCTCTCTGCTTCCACTCCAGCCCTTCCACAAGCCACCTCCCACACAGCATCCAGGGATCTTTCTAGAGATCCATCTATGTCCTTTCTTTAAACTGAAGGTCAGGTTATACACACAACTCCTGTATTTTACAGATGAGGAAAATAATTTCCTAGAAATCAGGTGACTTGCCCAAGTTCATATAACTAGCTAGCAGCAAGGATAAGTCTAGACTCAGTTCTCATTTCACCCAGGCCAGGGCTTCACTGCCTGACCACGCTGCATTCTGAAGCCTGACTCTTCCTTCTGTGGCAGTTACATTGCTACACTTTCTTTAATAACAATAATTCCCTATGTCTATTCAGTTTTGTTGGCAAAGAAACAGCACAGAAGTCTGAGCCTGAGGTTATTTAACCAACATTATCCAACCATATTCCCTCCAGCACCAGTTCTGAGTGCTTAATATTGAGGATAATAAAATGCAATCTGCAGAATCCATTTTTATTTTCATCATGTCATCAGAAAACCAGAAGGCACTGTTTATAGACACAGACTGACAGACTTTACACAAAAAAAAAATCTAATTAAGAATACAGCCGATGCTCAAAAGCACCCAGGGAGCATTAAATCCTCTGATCAAGCCCTTGTATGATCTAGATGGAGAAAATGGGTCAGTCAAGAGACATGTGAGTGGGTTTAGCAAAACTGTGTTTGCACATCCTTAAGCTGTCCTTGCCTTGCAAATAGAAGAACAGAAGCTTCACAGAAAGACAGACAGCACTCAAAATGAGCTCTACCACAGCATAAAGCCTTAGTAACTGACTTGAGAGCAGAGTGAAGGAAGAGTCCAGACAGAAAATGGACTAGTGGAGAGCTCGTAGGCTACATGGGTTGCCTCCATTTTAAGGTGCAGAGATGTGCTTTGACCACAATGTTATTGTTACCTGGGTATCATGTTGCTCCTTGAATAAATGTTTTAGTTCTTGGCTAATTTTGGCAAATCAGTCCATCTAACTTTCAGCTAGCCTTCAGTACACTGAAGTATAAAACCTCTGAATTAGGCAGATCTGCATTCAAATTCCAGGTCTGGCACTTGGGAACTGGACAAATGGCTTCATTTCTCTGAGCCTGCTTCCTTTAAAAAATGGTTATGGAAGTCTGACTGACAAGAGTCTGATTTCCAAGCTGTTATAGGATGGAAATCATGGGTAGGAGCCATCTATTAGGACATTTAGTACTTATTGAGTGTGCAAAATGGTAGGTCTATTATGTTTTTTTTCAAGCCTCATATTTAAGCAGAAGAAAATCCATAACTGGAGTGTCTAAATCAGGTGGTTGCAATTTTCGTTCAGAAATGCTGCCCAGGAGAGAGAAAGTGTAGTTGAGGCAAATTTGCCACTTCAACAACGGATCTGGGTTTGTAAATGCTGAGCACAAAATCACACAGGGAAGCCCATATGATAGCCTCCTATATACGTTATCTGGGTTAAATGAGACCATGAGGAAACAATTATGCAAATCCAAAAACGACACATTGTAGAAGAGAATTGGACTTCAAAAAATTGATGTCATGAAGAAAAGTAGAGGGGTTGCTATTCTAAATAAGAGACATAAGAGACATAATGACCAATTGCAACAGATACTACTTAATGAGATCCTAGTTTAAAAGAATATTTATAATTAATGTTTTGGGCACATTTGGGGAAAGCTAAATATATATACTGGCCATTTGATGATATTAGGGCATCACTGCTCACCTCTACGAAAACACAAAAAAATCTGTCTGGGTGTGGTGGTGCGCACCTGTAGACCCAGCTACTCGGGAGGCTGAGGCAAGAGGATAGCTTGAGCCCAGGAGTTGGAGGCTGCAGTGAGCTGTGATCACAGCACTGTGCTCTACCCTGGAAGACCAAGTGAGATATTATTTTGAACAAACAGAAAGAGTGATAATGCCATGGTGGTTACATAGGGGAATGGTCTCGTACTTTGGAGATGCATAAATAGAGGGAAAGGGTTCTAACATCTATAATTTATTTTGAAAGGACTGAAAAAATACTAGAGTGGTATGTGTGTGTAGGGAGCAAACACAGAAAATGTTAACCATTGTTAAAACTATGTGGTGGGTATATGGGTCTCTTTGAACCAATCTCTCTCTCCTCCTCTTCCCTCCCCTTTCTTTTTCTTTCTTTTGAATGTTTCAAAATATTCATAATAAAATGTTTGGGGCCCAGGGAACATACTCAGGTCAACAACCTGTCCAGTGCTACCTCATTAATTTCTAGGAGTATTTTTCCATATTTATTTTTGCTGATGACACTCATTTGCTAGTTCACTATTGGTCACTACATTTACATTCAACTCACTCTTCCCCTGCTTACTACACAGAAATGGCACTTTCTAGCCATTAAATCGACATGACGTTACCAATGAGGATGGGAAGGAAGGAGGGGTTGAGCCCCTTGGCTTCCTGAGTTCAGGCAAAGAACTAGAACTAGAGGCTTTGCCAAGAACACACAGTCCTGTAACAGTTGTAGAGCTGTCTGACGAAGTGATCGATTTCACTATTTGATATTCTAATAACTGGATAACTTTTAGCTAAGAATCCAAGGTAACCACAAAACTTGTATGTCGCCAATTCTTGGCATTTGAAAAGGCATCAAACTCAAGTTAGGAAACTAATAGAATTCACCCAAACAAGTTATTAGATTACCAAATGAAAATAAAACATGGAGAAATGCTCAGCATAAAGACAGGATGATCACAGTTCAAACAGCCTATTTTTTAAGAAGGCTTGACTTGGGCAACACAACTATAAAGAAAAGCAAGGAAGTGATCAACAGAAAATGAGGAGAGTGATTTTAGGAAGCACAGAAGGAGTGATCATTGAGGGCGAGCAACAAATGTGCTTCCAGAGTGATAAAATACTAATTTTTGATTTGAGTAGTCATTACAAGACTGTTCAACTTAAATAATTAGCTAAGCAATGTATTCATTTCATGTGATTCTCTGTACTTGTGTTGCATTTTATAATGAAATAGGTTTCACAGGGAACTGGAAATACATAGCTTAACTTGAGCAGCAGCTCGTCTCCCTTGTTCTTCCCTCTTATAAGAAACAAAGGTATTTTTTGCATTTAGTTTTATGCAGAAAAGACCATGGTGAGAAGTGCTACTTTTAAAAGCTGTTTAGCTCAAATATGACAGAAATATATCTCCATCTACTAATATTCCTCAAATCTACCATTAAGTTGGTAGCTGTGATCCACATATGCCTACTTCATGGTATATTTTTGAATGAACACTTAAACTCTGAACAATGGAACCAATATACTGTTCGGTTTTAGAGGGAAAACCATCATCGTCTAAGAGTTTGTTATTTGGATGGTTCTCAGTGGGCACTTGGGGCTGGGACTGACATAGTGCCCCTCACCCCATCTTCTATCAATGATTCTTTTGTTTGATTCACATAGCTGTATAGCAATGCCTAGCCAGGACTGGCAGAAACTGAAAGTCCAGACAACTGGGTTCTAGCCACAGTTTTGCTAATAACCAAGGGCTTTCAGCAAATAGCTTCATTTTCTAAGATTACTCTGCATGAATCTACAGGCTCTTCTGAACCCTCTTCTACTCTAGCCTGTCACCTCAAAATAATGGATGATGATAATAACAGCATCTTTTATTGAATCTTCATCAACTCACTTACTCGTCAGCTCCCGGTGTGGTAGTCAGAGCTACCAAGGCTGGTTACACAGGTTGTCATGCTGGGGTGAACATCCAGCCTGACCACTCTTTGCTAAACCACACAAACTCCCATGAAGGAAGAGTCCTGTTTTCCTAATTCACATAAAGCTATTGTCTTTATGTGAAAGACCCAAGCCCATAGAGCCCACCCTGAAAAGCTGCCTTTTCAAATTTACACAAAAGTGCTCAGTGGGCTATCAGGAGCCTGGATATAAGCATTATTATTATCCCTGCTCTCCAGATGAAGAAATAAAAGTACAGACCATTAAGTAATTTGACCAATTTCCTGTAGCTAGCAGATGTACCCAGGATTCTAAGCTGGGCAGCCTGGATCCTGACCTGCACTCCTAGCCAGTATGCTATGTTGTCTAAATATGTTGCTGATTTCCCCCTATTATCAGTTGAGTTGCAAAGAAAGATCAGACTTCCACTGCCTATTCCACATTCTGCTCTCTTCAATGTGCCTTTTCCTCAAAATGTGGAATATGAAAATAAACCCCCAAATCCAGAAAAATATCAACACTCTGCGCATTTATTATCAATTCACTCAACACCATGGGGTGAAATAATAACAATCTTTGTCAGGTCCCTGGATTTTTTTTCTTTGTTTTTAAAAAATCATCACAAGTACCCAAAGAATTCAGCTTGAAATAATCCTGTATACAACTCAGTCCCCTATGGAATGAAAAATAAATATCCATTTAAGGAGGGTGGAGGGGAACAGAAGGAAGGAAGACAAGATGCCTCATTTCATACCATCAGGCATTTCTGGAACAAAATATTTCCCTACTTATCTTCCTTTGGTTTCTTAGACTTATACATAATGTATTATGGCAGGAAATCTGTTCTTTTGGCTGGTTTGTGATGCAGACAGCAGGTGGTAATCCCAGCACACTAAAATGCCACTCATCACTGGGCCTTGCTGATGCAGAGTGTGCTGCTGCCCCGCCAGAGGCAGCCCTCATGGCCTCCACAGAAGAGAACCTTGCTCAGGCTCTGAATTTGGCTCGCCTTACCTCCACCTCCACAAACAACGCCCACTGCAATGAAGAACAAGTGCTATCTCCAGGGTGTTACCAAGAACTCTAAGGAAACAATGCAAAACTGACCTATCCCTGTGAAATTAAAGAAAAAATAAAGCAGTTATTCTTTATAAATCTAATAAGTGAGAACCATGTTTAACGAACCAACCAAACAACCAGCAATGGGACCTTGTGCCCACACATCAGCTAAAACACCGTTAACCAAAAGACTGAAGAAATGAAGAAAGGAATAAAGATATAAAAGGCCATTGTGAGGGCCAGGTGTGGAGGCTCATGTCTGGAATCTCAACGCTTTGAAAGCTGAGGTAGGAGGACCACTTGAGCCCAGGAGTTCAAGGTTACGGTGAACTATAATCATGCTACTGCCCTCCAGTCTGGGCCACAGAGCAAGACCTTGTCTCTAAAAACAGATAAACAAAAGGCAATTGTGTTATTGTGACAACACTCACTATGTTCTCAAAGGTCCTTGATTGTATTTTAAAAATTCATTTTAATGTCATTTTTTTATTATTTTACTTCAAGTTCTGGGATACATGTGCTGAATGTACAGGTTTGTTATATAGGTATACATGTGCCATGGCGGTTTGCTGCACTCATCAACCCTTCAGCTAGGTTTTAAGCCCCGCATACATTAGGTATTTGTCCTAATGCTCTCCCTACCCTGGCCCCCCACCCCCCAACAGGCCCCGGTGTGTGACGTTCCCCTCCCTGTGTCCATGTGTTTCCATTGTTCAACTCCCACATTCTTTATAATCAGGTCATCATGAGAAATCGTCTAGGACTAAGGGTGTCCAACTAAATGTTTAACAATCAGTTCTTGTGGGAATGGGGAGATTCCTAATGTATAATAACTGCCAACTTCTGTGGTTGCAATATTCCCACCTTGGCTGAATTCATGCTCAACCTGATATCACTGAATGCAAAGTGGAGAAGAAACAGGCAAAATCCCTTCTCCCCAGCCATATGACCTGGCTCCAGACCCCTGCTGCAAACTCACAGTCTGTATGACATACATTATAGAACAAGAGTTAATTCAAATGCAGTGTTACAACTATAATTTCTGAATATTCATGAAATTGGAGAATCTTATCAAATGATTGAAAGGGTCAAATCAAACGATTGAAATGATTTTTTATCGAATGATAGAAAACAAAGTATGTAACTATACAAACATTCAGATACTTCTAAACTTGCATATACTCTTATTTATAAACAGTCAACATCTTATAGAAAGACACAAGGACTTGAATAATACAAACCTAGCATCCTTTCAGATGGCTGTCTCTGATTTCCTGGCTAAAGGTAGGCAATGGAAAACAAAAGCAAAGGTCTCTACTGAACTCCTGAAAATTGTCTCTCGGTGCCTGGTTTATTTCACTTGGCATCATGTCCTCTAGGTTTGCTCATATTGTCCAAATGACAGAATTTCCTTGCTTTTTATTAAGGCTGAATAGTATTCTTTTATGTATATATACCACATTTTTATCCATTGTTTAACACTTCTGCTGTTTCCCTATCTTGGCTATGGTGAACAGTGCTGCAATAAACATGGGAATACAGACATCTCTTCAACATACTGATTTCAATTCCTTTGGGTATATACCCATTGGTTGGATGCTGGAGCACATGGTAATTTTATTTTTTAGTTTTTTGGGGAACCTCTTTATTGTTTTCCAAAATGGCTATATTAATTTACAATACCACCAACTGTGTACAAGGCTTCCCTTTCTCCACATCCTCACCAATGTTTGTTATCTTTTGTCTTTTTGGCAATAACCAGTCTAACAGGTGTGAGGTAATATCTCACTGTGGTTTTAATTTGCATTTTTCCAGTGATTAGAGGTGTTGAGCATATTTTCATATATCTGTTGACTATTTGCATGTCTTCTTTTGAGAACAGTCTATTCAAGTCCTTTGCCCATTTCTACTTTTATTGAGATGTGGAGTCTCACTCTGTCACCCAGGCTGGAATGCAGTGGCGCGATCTTGGCTCACTGCAACCTCCACCTCCCGGGTTCAGGCGATTCTCCTAACTCAGCCTCCTGAGTAGTTGGGACTACCAGTGCCTGCCACCATGCCCAGCTAATTTTTGTATTTTTAGTAGAGATGGAGTTTTACCATATTAGCCAGACTGGTCCCAAACTTCTGACCTTGTGATCGCCCACCTTGGCCTCCCAAAGTGCTGGGATTACAGGTGTAAGCCACCGTGCCCGGCCGCCCATTTTTATTTTTATTTTGAGAGGCAGAGTCTCACTCTGTTGCCCAGGCTGGAGTACAGTGGTGGAATCTCAGCTTACTGCAATCCCCGCCTCATGGGTTCAAGCAATTATCATGCCTCAGTCTCCTGAGTAGCTGGGATTACAAGTGTGCACCACTATGCCTGGTTAATTTTTGTATTTTTAGTGAGACGAGGTTTCGCCACATTGGCTAGGCTGGTCTTGAAATCCTTGCCTCAAGTGATCCTCCCACCTACCATTGTGCTGAGATTACAGGCGTGAGCCACTGTGCCCGGACATTTGACCATTTTTAAATACGGTTATTTATTTTCTTGTTATTGAGTTGAGTTCCTTACATATTTTGGACATTAGCCCATTATCTGATGTATGATTTGCAAATATTTTCACCCAATCTGTTGGTTGTCTTTTTACTCAGTTAACTGTTTCCTTCCCTGTGCAGAAGCTTTTTAATTTGATGCAATTTCATTTGTCTATTTTTGCTTTTGCTGTCTGTGCTTTGAGGTCATATACAAGAAATCACTGCCAAAACCAATGTCATGGAGTTTTCCCCTACGTTTTCTTCTAGCATTTTTGTAGTTTCAGGTTTTGCATTTAAGTCTTTAATCCATTTTCAGTTGATTCTTGTATAAGGGGAGAGATAAAGATCCTGAACTAGACTCTTGATTACCCTGCAAGGGAAGTGATCAGTATAACTAGCAAAACAGACCAGTTGCTATTTTATTGCCGATTGACACAGGGATCTGTTGTTTGCAAAAGAGAGAAAAGGCTAATGCATTTTCCAGCCATCAACAGCTCTGTTCTTTCTCTGTTTTGTTAAATTGCTGCCTGCTGTCTGAGTCTCTTCAGCCTCATCCATTATGCAACATGTTGGTAGTGATGGGACCAGGATGTACCATTGCACACAATGACAAACCTGAGCAAAGCCAACAAAACAGACCTCACATCTCAAAGAACATGCAGTAAACAGCAAACACCTTTCCTCCTCCCACTCTCGGTATTGGCAGGTCCTTAAAAGATTCACATTCATGTCAACATTCATCAAGTTGTCATTTTATGGCACTGGGAGGAGTTAAAATGTAAAGGCAATATCTGTTCACCTCTTTCCTGAGGGGCATTACATTATTATTTCATGGAGAGGCCTTCACATTTATTCTCTGCCCTAACCAGGAGAAAAAAAAAACGTTTATAGCAGCATTTCCCAAAGTGTGTTCTACAGAATCCTAGCTCCATGGGATGTTAAGAGGTGTGAAGTAGAAAGAAGAATCCATGGTCAAGTAACCTTGGGGAATGCTGTGTCTCAAAAAAGTTTTTTTTTTAAACTTTGAACTTCTCAGTGCCAACAACATGCTAATGAGATTCTCCAGAGGGGCATAAAATACAGTTTCCCAATCTGTCTAACCAAGACCACTTTGCAGGAAAATCATCCAATAGGTGGGATCAGTATTCTGTGGAACTTGCTTTAGGACACCGGGTTTCTGGGAGGCTGAAGTGGGTGATTGCTTTAGCCCAGGAGTTTGAGACCAGCCTGGGCAACATGGCAAAACCCATCTCTACAAAAAATATAAAAATTAGCCAGGTGTAGTGGCATGTACTTATAGACTTAGCTACCTGGGAGACTGAGGTGGGAGGAGCACTTGGGCCCAGGAGGCAAAGGTTGCAGTGAGCTGTGATCGCACCACTGCACTCAAGCCAGGGTGACACAGACCCTGTCAGAAAGAAAGAAAAAGAAGAAAGAAGGAAGAAATGAAGGAAGGAAGGGAGGGAACTGGTTTTCTGCAGAGTTGGCAAAATCACGGCTTCAGGGGCCAAACAGGCCCATCATGTGTTGTTTGGCCTTTGCTGTAGTGGCACACATGGTACTTTTAAAAATGTGCATAAGCCACCAAAATTTAAAAATTCAAAGAGCTAATATTTAAGCAAAAACAACAAAGGGTTTTTTTTTAATGGCTTCTCTTGAAAGAAAAAAAAAATGGGCTAACAGGGCAACACTACCCACACAACACTACCCACAGATGTGCTTGCCCTGTGCAGAATCTTTTAAACCATAAAGGAATTAAAACTGCACACCATATAAGGCATCCAGTTTACAGCAAAGTTAAGGAAACAAAAGTAACAAGTGTGCTTATGTGTAGATGTTCCAGAGAATTGAAACAAGGCCCGTGAGAGTGGGGTATTAAAGAGGGAAGACTTCCAAAAAGGCAGGCCTGAGCTCAGATGGGCAGGAAGAAAGGAGTGTGTGCTGAGCTAAAGGAAGTTCCAGGAACAAACATACATGACTGGAATGAGTAAGTCATAAAGATAGATCACAGGCTGCCTCACAATACAGATACAAAACACAAGCTTGACTTTTTAATTTGAAATTGAATTAAGGAACACAGCAGTCAGGAATTTTAGCAATTATGCAGCTCTGAGACACGGACAGAGCCAAATCCAGCCATTTGGCCATTAAATCCAATCTCTAGGAGGATAAACGCTGGATACTTCTTAGATATATGACTAAGTAATTCCCCGAACAATTTCCATCAAATGCCAGGTGGAAAAGCAATTATGTCAAGATCCTCGTCAGTGCCACAGACCTGGGGCAGCAGGGTGTCCAAGAGCTGGTGAACCAGTTCAAAAATAATTCTGGAGCCTCAGAGATCCTATTACTAAGAAGCAGAAATAGATTTTCAAGTCCTCACTTTGAAATACTAAGCATTGTTCCACCCAACTCTTTCCACCATCCTCAAACATTTATTAAAATCAGTTCAAGGTGGGTCAGCTTCTAAAAGCTTCTAAAACAAAGCTTTGTTGTGTACAGACACACAATGCCTAGTATTGGAACTTCACCTCAATGTGATTACCACAGTATTGTTTTAAATACAAAAATATTTTCTTGTTAGCAAGTTAGAGCTAACCCATGATAGCGCAACACGTATTTGTTAACCTAAGTGAAGATCTAACTGTTGCAGTTCTACAATTTCTGTTATTTTTCACATGACCATTTTAAGATTTCTACTAACAATTCAAAACTCAAACCTCTAGATGTGATTAGTCTTCCACCTATATTTAAAAAAAAAAATGTCGACCTGGTGCGGTGGCTAACGCCTGTAATTCCAGCACTGTGGGAGGCCAAGGTGGGTGTATCACAAGGTCAGGAGATCAAGACCATCCTGGATAACAGCGCAACCCCATCTCTAGTAAAAATACAAAAAATTAGCTGGGCATGGTGGCAAGCATTTGTAGTCCCAGCTACTTGGGATGCTGAGGCAGGAGAATTGCTTGAAACCAGAAGGCAGAGGTTGCAGTGAGCCAAGATCGCACCACTGCACTCCAGCCTCGGTGACAGAGCAAAACTCCATCTCAAAAAGAAAAAAAATAAATAAAGTCTTAGTTTGGAAAGACTGGCATCCCCAGACACAAAAACAATTACACTTCAAAATCCTGGGAGCTACCAGTACCTTCCCTAACCTTTATAGTTTCTTTTTACCTATCCACAAGAATTGTCTCTCTCTCTTCCCAAGTAAGTCCTTTCAACTCAGGGCCTAGATGATAGCAACAGAGACAGAAATAAGAGAGAGAACAAAATATGCAGTCAGAGACCACTAGATGAAATCACTCATGAGGTGTGCAAGAGAAGAGGTCCAAGGACTGAATCCTGGGGCCAGCCAACCACTAAGTCAGGAAAGAGGGAGAAAAGATGTTTGAAGAGGGCCAGGCATGGTGGCTCAAGCCTGTAATCCCAGCACTTTGGGAGGCTGAGGCGGGCAGATCACGAGGTCAAGAGATCGAGACCATCCTGGCCAACATGGTGAAACCCCATTTCTACTAAAAATCAAAAAAAATAGCTGGGTGTGGTGGCATGCGCCTGTAGTCCCAGCTACCTGGGAGGCTGAGGCAGGAGAATTGCTTGAACCTGGGAGGCAGAGGTTGCAGTGAGCCGAGATCACGCCACTGCACTCCAGCCTGGCACCTGGAGACACAGCAAGACTCTGTCTAAAAAAAAAAAAAAAAAGATGTTTGAAGAGAAGAGACATGGTTAATAATCCATAGATGTGAGTGGGTTGTGTAAGATGAAAACTGGGAATTGTGTGATGGATCGAGGGCAATAAAAGACACAGGCAATCTTGACATGAGCAATTTCTAGAGAATGGTGGGGAGAAATGTACACTGGAGTAGATAAAGGAGAAATAGCATAGTCAACTCTGAATGAGTAGAAAAAGAGAAGTAGCTGGAGATGGATGTGGAGAGAGGACACATACTAAAGAACAACCCAGCAGAGAAACAGAAGTTCATCACATAGTAAAGAGAGAAATGACAACAGCAGGGACAAAGAGCAAATCTCTGACTGGGTGAAACTAAGCAGATCACGAGGGCAAGGTCTAGCCTTAGACATGAGCAGGGAAAAATCATCCACTGCAAAGGAAGGAAGTTAGAGTAAATGGGTGCAGATGCAGGGCAGATGGTAAATTTGAGGGTGAGAAGATGAGCAGTTCTCTTCAGATTGCTTTTAGAAGTGAACAGTTGGGAATGGCAAAAGGAGAATGGTGTTGGAGGTTTGAGGAAACGAAAAGGTAAAAAGTGAGGATGGTAAAATGATACACAGGTAGTGGGTAAGTATGGCCTGCCCACTGGATGTTCCTTTCTTCCTTCTCCCACCTTCAAGAAACTTGGCCATTGCGGTTATTATCCATGAACACAAAATCCCATAATTATGCTCAAAGATGAGCCTGACTACTTTAAAACAAAATCAAAATCTCAAAACCAGCCAGGACATAATCCTAAAAAAGGTGGTTAAAACTAAAAAGAAACTGTTTCCTGTTGAGACTCAAATAAATAAATAAATAAATAAACTACCTAACTAACTATAAAGAAAGCTTTTCTGGAATGTGTACGGCTGGCCATGCCTTGGACACTATGAAAAATGCCTATGGCTGTGAGCATGGCCAGCAGCTCGCTGTGTGAGTCGCCTTCCTCTCTCACCCTGACACGTACACCGGAGTCACTGATGCCACAGGGGGACATTCCAGAGAAGCAACACTTCAAAGACTTTGGAAATCTATTACTGACTGAAAGAGGGAGGCAGCAAATGGACCAGCCCAGCATGATCTCTGAGTTGTAACCATACTTGTATATGCTGGAAGAACGTAAGAGATCTGTTTCCCCTGAAGAAGGAGCGAGATCAACAGAAGGGGAGGAGTGTCAGTCACTCAAATGTGCTTGGCTTTATTTCAACTGTTGTGGGAGGTAGGGGTTAAACATTTCAGTGTCCAGTTACCAGGAGGCCCAGATTACTAATTCCCACCTCATAAAAGAAATTATGATCCTCAGCCCCAGTGGATGTATAGATGACTCTTGGCCCTAAACACCTGCGACATCATTACAAATATCATGGTGCAAGCTGCCCATTTGACTATGTGGGAGTGAGCTCATGATGACAAGTCCTCTGACGAGTCCTTTGAGAAGAAGAGTTTAAAAATCACCAGGATAAACACCTTGCCTGTGTTTCCGAGGGTAAGGTAACGGTTTTCAACTTCTTAAAAAATAACAGTTTCTCCATAAGAGAGCTTTACAGACATTCCTAACACACAAAAGCCCAGAGCCAGACATCCAAGCTGCTACCCACCAGCTACACTGGGCAAACAGACACTCCTTGGTGTGTATGAAAGTAAACAGGACCCTCAAAGGTGGCCGAAAGTGTGATCACCACCTTTGATCTTATCTGAATGAGAGAAAACCAGATACCTGATAATGCAGGACTATATGCCTTACCCACAATTCTTGAAGCTAATTGGTAATATGTTAGATTTTAGAATGGTAATATATGTACTGTCTACTATATAACACCTCCAAAAGATCTGGTGAAGCACTCTGTAATCGAACACAATATTTCTGTGGTAAAATGAATGAATGTTCACATTAAGTGAAATACTTTAAGATAAAGAATAACCTAATGTCATTTCAGATCAGGTAAAGGTTTTGCTAAATAAATTTACCAAAGGAAGATGGAAAGAAGAGAGAGAGGGAGGGAGGGAGGGAGGCAGAGAGGAGGGAGGGAGAGAGAGGAGGGAGGGCGTGAGAGGAGGGAGGGAGAGAGTAGAGGTAAGGGCAGGGGGAGGGAAGGGGGGAGGGAGAGAGGAGGGAAGGGGAGGGGGATAGGGAGAAAAGAGGGTGGGAAGGGGAGTGGGAGGAGAGGGAAGGGGAAGGGCAGGAAAGGAATGAAGACAGGCCAGCCAGTTGAAAATAAAAAAGACCAAACTTAAAAAGAAAACTTCCACTTCTCAAAGCTGTTTGGGTTTTGTATTTGTGCTCAAATAATTGAAGACCTGTAAAAACAAAAGGCAAACATGCAAGCTTTGCCCTGTAGGCTTGCTATATTCAACTATCAGGCTTCCAAAGAGCTGTCATTTTTACCATATGAAAAGCAAATATAAAAAGTGGAGATTATCAAAATGTTGACAAACATCAGGCAAGCACCATCTTCTGAAGTCTGGTATGTGGCACTGTATGAATGGCATCCCGCACATGTCAATGCTTCCAACGTAGTGAGGAACACTGTTGGGGATTATCTAGCCTCTGAGTTCAGGGGTATCTACAAGCACGATGCTGACTATTCTGTTTTCTGGTAGAACTGCAAGATGTACAATGCTTGCTGGCCACTGACCTTCCCAGAACATCAACTTTTGTGTGAAAATAATAAGGACCATGTGCCAGATCTGAATTCTCCTTAGGACAAGATCAAAGATACCCAGTGTACAAGATTTGGCTCTGTGTTCCCACCCAAATCTCACCTTGAATTGTAATAACACCCACGTGTCATGGGAGGGACCCGGTGGGAAGTAGCTGCATCACGGGGGTGGGTTTTTCCTGTGCTGTTCTCGTGACAGTGAAGGAGTCTCATGAGATCTGATGGTTTTACAAAGGGGAGTTCCCCTGTACACGCCCTCTTGCCTGTAAGATGTGACTTTGATCCTCATTCGCCTTCTGCCATGATTGTGAGGCCTCCCCAGTCATGCAGAACTGTGAGTCCATTAAACCTCTTTCCTTCATAAATTACCCAGTCTCAGGTTTGACTTTATTAACAGCATGAGAACGAACTAATACACTGGTTAAAAAACATTTAATAGACTCAAAGAGATACCTGCACACTAATGTTCATAGCAGCATTATTCAAAACAGCCAAAAGATGGAAACAACATCCATTGATGGATGCAAGGATAAACAAACTGTGTATATACACAGAAGGGAATATTATTCAGCTTTTAAAAAGAAGGAAATTCTGATCCATACTAACACATGTATGAAGGTATGAGGACATCATGTTAGGCGAAGTCAGCCAGTCCGAAAGGACAGATACTGTGTGATTCCACCTACACCAGGTACCTATAGTATTCCAATTCACAGAGATAAAAAGTAGCATGGTGGTTTCGAAAGCTGGAGGGCAGGAGAATGGGGAGTTATTGTTTAATGGGTACAGAGTTTTGGTTTTACAAGATAAAAAGTGAACGGATGGTGGTGATGGCTGCAGAAAAATGTGAATGCATTTCATGTCACTGCACTGTACATTTAAAAATAGTTTAAATGGTAAATTTTATGTTATACATATTTTACCATGATTTAATAATAATAATAAAGGGGCTGGGCTCGGTGGTTCACGCCTATAATCTCAGCACTTTGGGAACCTGAGATAGGCAGATCACGAGGTCAGGAGATTGAGACCACCCTGGCTAACACAGTGAAACCCCGTCTCTACTGAAAATACAGAAAATTAGCCAGGCATGATGCGTGCACCTGTAGTCCCAGCTGCTCGGGAGGCTGAGGCAGGAAAATCCCTTGGACTCAGGAGGCAGAGGCTGCAGTGAGCAGTGATCGCACCACTGCACTCCAGCCTGGGTGACAGAGCGAGACTCCATCTCAAAAAAATAAATAAATTAATTAATTAATTAAATTAAATAATGCAGGAATTTAATAGTAAAAGAAGGCATATCCTGAAAATATGTACTGAACAACCTGAAAAATGACAGAGGAACTCTATCATTCTGGCTATTTAGAGACAGTTTTAGGGCAGACTGGGTGGGGACTTCTGAAATGAAGTGAAGCATGAGGTTTATTGTAATCACTCCATCTCTCAGCCGAGGCTAAGGAACTGAACTGTTTCTAAGCCTTGGTAATCATAAATTTGGAAGGCCCAGGAAGTAGAGTTCATCAATTAATCAAGAAATGAAAGGAAACCTATTAACAGTGCTTCTCAATCTGATTGCACATAATTACCTGGAAATATGGCCCTAGCCAGACAGTCTAATTTAATTGTTGTGAAATGGGGCCTTTGCATTGCCTTTATTTATTTTTTATTTTTATTTTTTTGAGACAAAGTCTCACTCTGTCACCCAGGCTGGAGTGCAGTGGCATAATCTCAGCTCACTGCAATCTCTACCTCCCGGGTCCAAGTGATTCTCCTGCCTCAGCCTCCCAAGTAGCCACTACAGGCACAAGCCACCACACCCAGCTCATTTTTTTATTTTTAGTAGAATTGTGGCCAGGCTGGTCTCAAACTCCCGACCTCAGGTGATCTGCCCACCTCGACCTCCCAAAGTGCTGGGATTACAGGCATGAGCTACAGTGCCTGGCTGGCATTGCCATTTTTTTTTTTTTTTTTTTTTTGAGACAGAGTCTTGCTCCATTGCCAGGCACCAGGCTGGAGGGCTGTGGCGCGATCTCGGCTCACTGCAACCTCTGCCTCCCGGGTTCAAGCAATTCTCCTGCCTTAGCCTCCTGAGTAGCTGGGACTGCAGGCGCGCACCACCACGCCCAGCTAATTTTTGTATTTTTAGTAGAGATGGGGTTTCACCATGTTGGCCAGGATGGTCTCAATCTCTTGACCTCGTGATCCACCCGCCTCGGCCTCCCAAAGTTCTGGGATTACAGGTGTGAGCCACTGCTGGCATTGCCGTTTTTAAAAAAAAAAGTTTCCCGGTTAATTTAATGTGTCCTTGGGGTAGAGAACCACTGATCTAGAGTAGAGATCAGCAAAAGTATTCTAAGAAGAGCCAGACAGTAAATCCCTTAGACTTTGTAAGAGGCACTGTCACAACTACTCAACTGCCACTGTAGTATGAAAACAGGCACAGGCAATAGATAAAATGAATGGGCATGGTGTGCTCCAATAAAACTTTATTTGTAAAAATCAGGCAGTGGGCCATAGTTGGCTTACTTCTGTTCTATAGGGAAGGAAGCCTTCAAATTTTCTAAGTGTATAGAAAATTATAACTTGGGCTTTACAAGGATAATCTCAAACTCAGAGAAGAGAAGTATCAATATAAAATACTAGCTTTGGAGTTAAAAACAAAAACTGGAGGAGGAAAACCTGCTAATCCAGTCCTCCATGTGACAGATGGGAACAGCAACCAAAGAAGTGGGCTGTAACCTGTGCTCCATATGAGGTTCTTTATAAGGGAGAGGGAACCAATGGAGGAAAATGGGCAGGGGACACCAGGAGAATAGGAATTGTGATCCACGCTGGAGTAGAAGAGGTAGCAGAAAGGCATGACGGAGTGGAGAATTTTAACCCAAGGCCTGGAAACCCTTTGAAGAAGATGATTTGGCCAAGACATTTTGGACCACACTGGCGTGCTGGCAGCAGGGACTTGAGAATCACCACCACTTGATGAGTTCAGAGACTCATCAAGCAGATTTCTCAGACAGGAACAAATGCGGAGGCAGGTGGGAACCAGCCCCCACAAGACTGGCTTATGGACTTTGGAGTTCCAAAAAGGAGGCAACAAATGGCAGCACAGAGGGAAGAAAGTTGGGGACTCTGCTGAGAATGAAAAAATAGACACCAGCAGGAGAAAGACTGTGGGAAATGCAACTTGGAGAATTCCTTCCCGGCTCAGTTTAGTTCTGGGCTGCTAGGAATGCAGTAGTCCAAAAGAAAAGTTTGCAGATATCTGAAATATACAAAATGTACACCCAAAAAAGCTAAGCAGGAAAGATAAAGAGATGAGAGGCACGACCACTGCAAATTTCTAAATTCTGCAGTAGAGGGTTACAGTTCCAGTCTTCTACTGTGATCAGGGAGTAGGTGCACCCTTAGAGATAATTCACTGATTTGACAAAAATTTGCATGCACCTACTATAACAGGAAAGACTCTGTGCTCCACACAAGAAGTGCAATGAGGAAACTTGTGGAGGGGAGAAGACGGTCGTTCAATAATCACACACAAATGTAAAACTGCAACTGTTGTTAAATTCCACACAGAAAAAACAGACAATGCTGGGGAGCTTAGAATGAAGAGACTAGACCTATTCAAGAAACTGGCTCAGACAGGTGTGGTGGCTCATGCCTGTAATCCCAGCACTTTGGGAGGCTAAGGCAGGCAGATCACGAGGTAGTACTTCAAGACCAGCCTGACCAACATGGTAAAACCCCATCTCTACTAAAAATACAAAAATTAGCCTGGCATGGTGGCATGCACCTGTAATCCCAGCTACTGAGCAGGCTGAGGCAGGAGAATCACTTGAATCCAGGAGGCAGAGATTGCCATGAGCCGAGATCACGCCACTGCACTCCAGCCTGGGCGACAGAGTGAGACTCTGTCTCAAAAAAAAAGAAAGAAAGAAAGAAAGAAAAAGGAAAAGAAAAGAAAATGGTTCCAGAGTGGAAATCTGAAGAATGAGTAGGAGGTAAGGAAGTAGAGAGGGAAGAGCCTTCCAGGGGAGAAGATGGCATGCACATAGCCCGGTGGAGGAAGAATACAGGGCACGTGTGAGGGACAGGAGGAAGGATACTGGAGCTCAGAGAACAGCAAGCTGAGATACCTGGCTAGAGATGTAAATGGGACAAGGACCAGTGCTAGCAATGGGAGTAGGACAAGAACCAAGGCCCTGAAGAAACGTCAGCTGAACCCAGGAACAATGGGATGCCATGAGATGACTTTAAGCAGAGTTAGAAAGGGGGTGACAAGATGAGATTTGGGTTTCAAAAAGATCCCACTGTAAAGAAAAAGGGATTGGGATGGCTGTGCATGGCAGCTCACACCTGTAATCCCAGCACTTTGGGAGGCTAAGGTGGAAAGATAGCTGGAGCCCAGGAGTTTGAGACCAGACTGGGAAAATATAGTGAGACCTCATCCCTACAAAAATTTTTAAAAATTTGGCCAGGCACAGTGGCTCATGCTTGTAATCCCAGCACTTTGGGAGGCCGAGGCAGGCAGATCACTTGAGGTCAGGAGATCAAGACCAGCCTGGCCAACGTGGTGAAACTCTGTCTCTAATAAAAACATAAAAATTGGCCAGGCATGGTGGCACCCACCTGTAGTGCCAGCCGCTTGGTGGGTGCTGAGGTGGGAGCATCGCTTGACCCCGGGAAATGGAACCTGCAGTGAGCCGAGAGCATGCCTCTGCACACCAGCCTGGGCAACAGAGTGAGACTCATGCCTCAAAAAATAAAAGTTAAAAAAAAAGGATTGGGAGAAGTGAAGGGGAGGTAGCAGATACAGAAACCACCTGGAGGCTTTCATGATAGATCTCTAGCTAGAAGCAGTGTCACAACTGACTAAGAGTTGTAGCCTTCCATCAGTTTAATTTCAATCCAGGTCCTGAATTTGAGACATTTATCACAGATTTATTAGCAATGGGAAAAGCATTAAACCTTTCTCATTATCTTCTCTTCTGAGCCCGAAACACAGACAATATAGGCTCCGTGAGCGATGGCTGCTATATAAAGTGAGTGTATGATAAAAAGAAAAAGTGACTCCTAGGAAGCCAATCCTGTCTAGATCTTCAGCAGCTGACACCCACGTCACCCTGCCCAAGCTCTTCAGGACCCTAAAAATAACTTCATAGTTTTTTTTAATGAATTTTTCTGAACCTATTCTCTACGTGTATAACTCCCTCTGGGACCTTCCAGGAGGTGAATGGTCACAGCGGCACAGAAGATAATTGGTTCAATATTTGGGTGGTTCATGATCCTGGATCCTACCCAAGCAACCTCATCCCAAGATAATTAAGAGCTGTGCCATGCTGGTGCTCAAAATTGCTCTGGCCTTTCACATAATACAAACTATACATGAGAGACCAATGTGTGCTATTAAACCTATGCTCACCGATTTCATGTAAAGATGGAATTTCAATATAAACTTTAAAAAAAAATAAAAGGTCTATTTTAAATTTCCGGACAATTACAAGTGAGGCAAAATCCTGCCTTTTGCCAGCTGTAGTACTTTTGGGAGAAAAAAAGCCAAACAGACTTTTCCTCTTTTATGTTTCATATCTAAGCCACAAGCCAGCAAACACTGGTATTTACTCCAATGTTAATAAAAGTAAATTGCTTTGTGGTTTTGGGTCATTGATATAAAACTTGTGCTCCTTTTAGTTTATGTTATGTATAAAAGTTCGAAATTTCAAGATGCATCTAGCACCAACTGATGACTTACGTATGCTTTCCTATGTGATTCAAAGCACTTTTTTTAGTTTATGTTTGAATTACTTCTGCTTTTCTATGCCAAGTGCTCTCATGATTCCTGTGGGATTCTTTTCCTCTCTTCTTCTATCTTTTGCCCTTCAGGATGTTAGAACTTTTTTTTCTTCTTAAGGTATCTATTTAAGGAGGAAATCAAACCCAGAAGAAGTTACATTACCAATGAAAACTCTCATCTTGAACTGTAAGTTACCAATAAAGATTTTTCTCCCAGAGAGATGGAATCTAATTAATCCTTTTTGCAGTTGCCTTTTTACTTCCTATAGGATACAAGTCAACTGGGACCAGCACAAACAACTTGAAAAGAACATTCTAGGACCCATACACAGATGTCAAACATACTGCCCCCTCCCAAATCCATCGAATCCCCACACCAGATGTTGGGGCTGGATGCACTCAAAAGGGTCAGCATTTTTCCAAGTCAGTCTTTCCATCAGCCAGATGTTCAAGTAGACAGTTCCCTTTATAATTATTTATCATACAAAGAGAACTTTGCAGACTTCAAGCAGCAGCCCCTTTGGCAACACTGGCCAAAATGCTAAATAGGTTGGTCTTCTGCAAGCTGTCCAAAAACATGCTACTGATTTAGAGTCCTGCAGAACAATCAATCATGGGTGAGGCCCTGATGAAGGGCTGTGGGATGCACATGCGCATTTCATTAGACTCTTACTTAGGTCGGAGCACTTTTCTCTTTTATGTTTTGAAACGAAGGTAATGATTTCCATGCAAAGCAAAGGGACAACATGTGAGGGAGAAATGCCACTCGGGCTCATGTTTTGCTGATGGCCTTCACAATTCTAAATCCTCAAAAATGTTTTGAAGGCCTTCTAGCCATAAGGAAACTGCCAGGCTTTCAAGAACCTAACAGAAATCAGACACTGGCCCTCAACACAACCCCAATAAACCCTGCTTCGTTTTTATTACTTTTGCGGCAGTTTGTCACAGATGTCCTAAGGGAGATATCAATAAGCTAACAGTATGCTCTTACTCTAGAGATTTGAGGCTAAAATTAGGTACCAAACAGCCCAGTGGGACCACAGACTCTCAGCTTCTCAAAAGCCATCCATAATTTTATGCTTTTTATCTTTTTCTTTTTTAAAGTAAAAGACAATAGAAATTGTGCAACTCACAATAGAATACACATCAAATGAGGCAAAACCTCTTTAGTCATTTTGAAGCAATTGAAGAAGTAAGTCCAAACAAACTACATCCAGCATTCTAGAACTCCAGTGAGAGAAGCTTGGCCGATGGCATGGATTCTGCAGCCAGACTGCAGGCTATGAAATCCTGTTCAGCCACCTCCTAGCTGTGAGCAGGTCATACTCAAACACTCTCTCCCTCCATTTCCTCATTTGAAATTGAAGGTAGTACCTACCTCATAATGTTTCTGTGAAGATTCAACAAATTAATGGGTGCTTAGGAAGTACTGGTGTTTAGAAGAAGGCCTAGCATAGGATAACCACTATAGAAATGTTCATTATTCCTATTTCCACAAAAGTATAAACAAACCAGACACTTGCCTCTTGAGTGTTAAACAAATGAAAGGAAGTTGGGAGCAACAGAGCCAGTCGGAGATCATTTGTTTAAAAAAGTATTAAAAACAACCACAATTTCCAATGGGCCAATGTGCAGCACCTGCCACAGTCAGGGGAACTGAGGACGGCAGGAAGCTCATCGGAGCAGGCGTTTCCTAGCCAGCATGCATGGCGCTCTGGCTCCGAACATCTGTCAACTACACCCACTGAAATAAAAGGCTTTTCTATAAGAGGAAAAGCCAGAGGGACACACCTACTCAACCACTCATAATGGCACCAAATGAACCAAGAGAGGGCTGATGGGTTGCAGAAGAACTCGTGACCAAAGCAGGTGGTTCTTTCGGACTTTTATGCCTTTAAAAATTATTTATATTTTTATTTTGAGTAATTAGAAAAATACTGAAAAGCACCAAGACTCAATCACATAACCAATACACCTAAATCTCTTCTCAAAATTGACAAACAACTTTAAAAAAATCTTCCTGTGTATATTTAAGATCTATAGTGTAACATTATAAGATACATATATACAATAAGATGATTACTAGCACAAATTAACCTATGCATCACCTCATTCTACAGACCAAGGCCAAGATGTAACATAGCTGAAGGATGTTTCGGCAAACCTGCTGGGGCTCACGTAGCACTGAAACAGGCTCCTGCTACAAGGGAAGCATCAGCACTTGACAACTGCAACTTCACCGTAAATCTGAAGTGACGGGCATTTCTATTTATTTATTTATCTTAGAGACAAGGTCTCTGTTGCCCAGGCTGGAGTACAGCGGCACAATCATAGCTCCCTGCAGCCCCAAACTCCTGGGTTCAAGCCATCCCCACTTCAGCCTCCCAAGTAGCTGGGACTATAGGCACATGCCACCAGGTCTGGTTCATTTTTCTTTCTTTCTTTCTTTTTTTTTTTTTTTGTAGAGACAGGGTCTTGCTATGTTGCCCAGGCCGGTCTCAAATTCCTGGGCTCAAGCAGTCCTCCCACCTCAGCCTCCCGAAGTGTTGGGAATATAGGGGTGAGCCACCGTACCTGGCTCCATTTCCATTTTTGAATGCCAGGATCAGTCACCTTAAGTCCACTGATTGAACTTAAGTTGACTGAAATACTTCACTTTATGAAATATTAGTTCAAAAGTATAGGTAGAAAACTTATTCACATTTTAGGGCTAGCTAGTTCTAGCAAACTCCTCCAGACCTGCCTCTAGCATTCCTCCTGCTTTGACATGGGTCTAGAAGCTGCCTCTCTGCCTCTTTCCTACCGCCCTAAACATGTCCATGGTCTGGACACTAGTTGCTGATAGCCACACCCCCTCACAACCAGAATCACCTCTGTTCTCTCAGTTCTGCTATTTCAGCCCATTTCCGTTGTCCCCACCACCGATCTCAGACTCCCTAGGGATGGAGCCAGCACCTGCATTTTTAATAGGCTCCTTTCCCCCAGGAGATTCTGACTCCAGTTTAAGCAATGCCTTTCTTGAAGGGGCCAGATGATATTTAATGTGATATGCCCAATGTCTATCACAGTGCCAGGCACACAGTAATTGATGGAAGAAATATGTATTTAATGGATGAATCCATAGCAACTTCCAACTTCTCAAAGGACCTGGAACCTCCCTTTTCTAAGTGACAGGCTCCTGCATACCATTCCTGCCTTACCCCAAACCTCCTCTACACCCTACCCTGTGCAGGATCTCCTCAAAGATCTTGAACTCAAAAGGTTTCCTAGTGGCAGCATCTGTTTCCTGCCATCCTTTTACTCTTGATACTACCTCACACCTACTGGACCTATTAACAGTTTTCATTTCCATCGAGATCTCCAATCACTGCTCCTCCTGACCTGTCACTTCTGTTTTGGTTTTGATGCCTTTTGTATGGAACTGGGTTATCAACAATTTCAAATGGAGTTAGCATCTTCAACTTTGCCAAGATTTGGAGCACAGAGTCTACTCCGTCTGCACTTAAAGGAAGCCACAAATTCTTAGTGGTTGGCTCTCTTCCCAAATATGCAACCATCACTTCTAGGAAGGCAACTTCTAAATTTATATTTCTAGCCTAATCTCTAACCAGCTCCAAGATAGCTTCACATATGTCTCTGGATGGATCCTTAAACCCATCATGGCCCAAAGCAAACTTAGTATCCCTCCTCCCAATCAGATTCTTCTCTTGGTCCTCCCTTCCCCTCCCTTCCCCCTTTTTCTTTTTCTCTCTTTCTCTTTCCTTCTTTCTCAAGGTCTTTCTCTGTCACTCAGGCTGCAGTACAGTGGCATGATCATGGCTCACTGCAGCCTCAATCTCCCAGGCTAAAGCGATCCTCCCACCTCAGCCCCCACAAATAGAAGGGACTACAGGCATATACAATCATACCTGGCTAATTTTTTATTTTTATAGAGATGGAGTCTCACTGTGTTGCCCAGGCTGGTCTCAAACTCCCAGACTCAAGTGACCCTCCCACCTCAGCCTCCCAAACTGCTGGGATTACAGGCATGAGCCATCATGCCCAGCCTCTTCTCCTGGCTTCTTATCACTTCTAAAAGTACTACCAAGGCATTTACCACAGAATCAAACACATCAATACTTGTATTGGCTTAATTCCCCCTCCCCACCATCGATTCTATAATTGTTTAAGGTAGGCTCATTTTACCTCTTTGCTGCCTCTCAAATCTGCACCTGCCTTTCCATGTGCACTTCTCTGACGCAGCCTTCATGACAGCATACAGACAGCCCTGGCCAAGAAAATGTTTTGCAATGATCGAAATATCCTATATCTGCACTATGCAATATGGTACCCACTAGTCACATGCGAATATTGAGTCCTTGTAATACAGCTAGTACAACTGAGAAACTGAATTTTTAATTCAATTATTTCAATTTAAATTTAAATAGTCACACCTGACTAGGGGCTACCATAATGACTGTGCAGATTTTTATAGTCAATTAGAATTCTATCTGTGCCAATCCTCTGTCTGTTGACTCTAAGATGCATATCCTACTGCCCACACCCTCTCTCTGCTTTATATCACAGGGGACTTAAATTTCCCAGGCTCCCTTGACAATTGGCTTCCAGGTAAGAAAGTCTCACTGATTTCATCCATCAGTCAGAGGCTGTGGGGAGGGGAAGTGGAAAAGCCAGGAAATGTTCCCCTCCATCTCTAGCAGTGGTCATTTCTCCTCCATGGTTCTAACTTTCCCTGGTCGGCTCCTCCCTCCACATTATAGCTCTTACTACAAGCTTCGTCATGTTTCCAGCTCCCACTTAGCAGCCCCCGTCTCTGGGCTCAGGTAAAACATCCTCCCTAAGTCCCTTCAGCCCTAGGAGTAGTTAGTGGTAGCTTCTTGCTACTGTTAACCTCTGGATTGCTTCCCTGTCTCCTGTTTGGTTCTTAGCCCTTATACCATCCACATACCAAATTTGCTCTATTAAGTTTCCACCTTTAAAATACCTAAAAATGGGCTGTGTGCAGTGGCTCACACCTATAATCCCAACTCTTTGGGAGGATGAGGCAGGAGGACTGCTTGAGCCCAGAAATTCAAGACCAGCTGGGGCAACAGGGTGAAACCTTGTCTTTACAAACCATTAAAAATATTATTTGGGTGCAGTGCCCCACACGTGTGGTCCCAGCTACTTGGGAGGCTGAAGTGGGAGAATCACGTAAGCCCAGGAAGTCGAGGCTGCAATGAGCTGTGTTCACGACACCACACTCCAGCTTGGGTGACAGAGCAAGACCCTGTCAAAAACAAAGGAATGAAGGGACAGAGGGAGGGAGGGATGCAAAGAAACACCTAAAATCCTTTTTCTTTTCTTCCCTGAACGCTAATATACCCTCCTAACTAAATTTTCCTCTTTAAGCTCTTTATCCTGATAATTGCTGCCATGAAACTCAGCCATAATCAGCATGTTAATCATCTAAATAGTAAATGATACAAAATTGTATCAGAAATCATAATTTGTACAGTGACAAGCATGTTATTGGCAGTTTTGCATATTCTAGTTCTTTGTTCCTTATAAGAACCCTATGAAATCAGTATTATTTTTCCCATTTTATAACTGAAAATAATGAGGCTTAGAGAGCAACTTAAGCAGGTTAAACAGCAACTAAATGACTCAGCCTGCCTCAAAAGTTCATGTAAGTTCATGCAAACTCATTCCACTCAAGTACACTATTGAAACACTGTCAATTCCTTTCCATTGTCTCAGGAAAGAGTTCAACTTCCTTAGCCTGATATTCAGAAAACGACTCATAATCCATCTTTAACTCACCTTTCCAAACTTGGCTCCTACTCTGTCCTTACCCAAACCCAAACTGAACTATGTGCTGTTTCCTTCACATATGTGATTAGTATCATTCCACCCCTATTTGATTACTAGATGCCTCTCAAGATCTGTTCAAACTTTAATTTCAACATATTCATTTGTTATCTTTTACAAGTCACTCGTTTTAATCATTTTATGGTAGCAAATAAATTGGAAACAGGATTAATGTGCAGAAGAAGGAGATTAGTTTGTTACAAGTTCTTCCTTTCACAGAGTGAGATACTATGCATCAATTTTTGAAAGAATTTTGTGGATACATAGCAGCTGTATGGGGTACATGAGATATTTTGACACAAGCAAACAATTCATAATAATTATTTCAGGGTAAATGAGGTGTCCATCATCTCAAGTATTTATCCTTTCTTTGTGTTACAAACAATCCAATTATACTCTTTTAGTTATCTTGTCAACCTATTTATTAATTGCCTCCTATCTTCAAAATACCTTTCTCTTTTAGCCCTTCCCTGAAGTTTCCCATTTCGTAGTTCCTCATCTATTTATCCATTATTTACCTTATGGTCTAATTATGTTATTTGAATACCTTTACTAAATAATAAAGTCTTGGAAGGCAAAGATGATATTTTAAGGATTTTTTAAATCTCCAATCAGCATTTAAGAGGGACTTTTACAAATCACTCCTATATGATTTGCAAATGTGTTTTGAATGGATTTGTATAACTGTTCACAAATGCAGCATCATGTGATTTCTTAAAAGAAATGAAAGTCAAAGGCCAAGGCTTTGTCCAAAGTCTACCTTCACCCTAGTTAGGGATGTGGACTCTAGAGCCAAACTGTGCAACTGTCTATGTTCTAACTCTGTTAGAACATAGCACTGAGTAGCCGTATGACCTGGGCTAAGCTACTTAGCCTCCCTGGGCCCTGTTTTCTCACTCATAAAATAAAAATAATAGAACTACTTGCTTCAGTACTATTGGGAAGATTAAATGAGCTATTTATGTAAAGTACTTAATCAACAGTGTCTAGAACAGACAAAATGCTCAAAAAATGTTAGTTCTTATTAATATCGCACCACCTCTCAAACCAATGGTATAATGGACCCAGTTAAAATCCACATAATTTCCCTAGGTTATATAAAAATATCAATCCATAATTCTCCTCTAGGTCCCTTTCTAGAAGCCTCAAGAAAATAAATTGTCTATACCTATTCAACAGGATAATCAAATTTATTACAAGCTATGTCAATAAGACTGTGAAAGCAAGATGAAATTAATTGCCAATTGAGAAATTAAGGTATATATTTCAGAAAACTTATCTAAATTGAGAGCTATGCATCTAATAAACTCAAGGGATTTGTTACATCTACTATAGAGAGCACATGTGAATTTTCTCTGTATCTAACCAATGTATAAATTCCAAATTTTCAGGTTGAATATGCCCAGTGTCCAAGTAGAATTTCCCTTCATGCCCTCAAGCTCTGATGGTTTTAGCCTCTGTGACAGAGACTGCTGGATGTCCTTTCCTTCTTACATTGGAAGAGAATATTGTCCTTGTCCTTGAAACCCAGCCTCAGACTGTGAGGGAGCCCGGGCCACACAGAGAGGCCACATGTAGGTACGGTGGTTGACAGTCTCACTAAAGTCTCATTCGACCTGTAGCATCGACCACCAGACATGTGAGCAAACAGGCTTCAGATGATTCCAGCCCCAAACCTCTGAGCTGATCCAGATGACAGTGAGTGGAACAGAGACAAGCTAGCCCTGCAGAACTCTGACCAAATTGCAGGTCTGTGAGTGAAATGAATGCTGTCATTGTCTTCAGCCACTATGTTTTGCCATTGAAAGTAATGGAAAAAAGTGCAGTTATTTTGCACCAACCTAAAAACTAGAGCAGATGGTTTGTTATAAAGCAGCAGCCCATTGATAAAGGCAGCATCTCCTCCCTGCTTCTGCCTTAGTGTCTCTCTCAAAACTGCAAAACTGGTCAAAGAAGATGGTCAAGGGCATACTGTATTGTTTTAAATCTAGATGAGTCTGATGAAAAAGCAATTTTGTCTAATTAGTTGCTTAACACAAGGCATATTACTTGGTGTACCCAGGGAATTTGCATTTCTTTTTTTGGGCATGAAAACATCACATACAACACACACACACACATGCATACACACACACACACACACACACACACACACAAATATCAATCATAATAAGAAAAATGAAAGAATTTCCATCAAAGAGTGATAAAGATTTCTGAAAACAATTGGATCATTTATTTTCTCTGTTAATAAAACTGTCCGGGATGAAGCCAAAAACAAAAATTGACATAATCCTAAAATGTAAGCTGTGTGAGAAATATAAACCTAGCCGTGTTTTTGGAAAATGGCCACGAAAGCTCATGCAGCTATGGAGTCATAAGTTTTACAACCTCAATAGGTCAAATCGTCTCATTGATAAAATCACTATTGCAATAAAAGATACTGATCTAGCTGTTTCACTGGTATTACAAGAACTCATGCAGGAAAAAAAAAAAAAAAACCTCAAAATAATGTGTCTCGCATCCAGGAGTTGAATAAAGTTGGAAATAAAAGAATGTTGAAATACAAACTCCCTAACCAGATAAGTAATTTTACTGGTCATTTTAAAGGAACAAGAGATTTCTTATGTGTTAGTATCAAGTCAGAAGATACTACCCCACCATTGGCTATCTTGTCTGAGGTCTTTCTTTAACAGGTTAATGTAACTACCATGATTAACAAGACTCCTGACATTATAGACTAACCACAGCAGCAACAATTTAGGACTTGAATAAGTCACCAAACTCAGAACATTAAATTAATTTGTGTGCTGAGTCAAAGCAACTAAATGCAGAGGTCCTCATCAGCATGTCTGCAGTACAGCTGTTTATTTGTGTTTTTTTAAAGTCATTTTAGACATTGTATGAAATAACTCTAGCTGACGACTAAATAAATGATGCCAACCACCTGGAAATAGCTGAGCCTTGAAGACACATTCTTAGAAGCTGATTAAAAAGAAACAGTGAAAGAGCATCTGCAGCTGACCTTGCACCCAGCGGGATGAAAGCAGTGTCCTCTCCAAATATCCATTCTGAGTTGTAAAAACCAAACTGAGCAGTGTCTCTCCCCACTCCACACAATCCAGCCCCACCCTCCCTGCCCCTGGACTGTTTCCAAACTAATCACTCCTGGCTCAACCCTCTCCTTTTAGAGTTAAGGGGAACACACCCAGATGTGGTCAACCAGAATTTGCTCACAATATTGTTTGATACATTAAATAACAAATCATCCTTTTATCTAAAACCATACTTTTAAACACTATAATTGATAGCAGCCTCCCTTTCTTCATCTTTCAGAATGGTCAGCTATTGTTTTCCTTTTAATCTGGAAAAATTGCATTCTAAAGAATAAACTATACATAAATATTTATAATAGTCAAATCCATAGAGAAATATAGTACATTTTATGGCTGTATCTAAGGTGTTCATGTCAATAACCCCAACTAATAGTCAAAGAAGCATGTTTTCATTAAATCTGACCACACACACACACACATATGCATACAAGCACAGCTGTAAAACCCTCAGGTATACATTTTCTGTGCCAACAAAGCATTTAATGCAGAATCAGAGAAGGTCAGGATTTCAATTTCCCATCCTCTCACCACTGAGCATGGGATTGCCCTTAAACCATACCTACCATGCAGTGAAAACAGCCTAATAATCAGATCAGATTCAGAAGTGCTTTCTAGAAAATAGCTTGCTGTGAATGTTGACGTGCCCTGCATAGCTTGCGTCTCTGCTTTATCTTTTAGCAATAGCTGTGAAATGTGCACTGCCACTAGATACACTACTTGTGACACACACTCAGGGGGCTGTTTGAATGCTACAGATTTCTCCCAGAGCTTACTTGGGGAAACACACCAGGAGGGGTGCAGCATCCTCCAGCACAGAACACAGAATGGCTGGCCACACCTACTCTCAAATATGCAGTTGTTTTGCTCTCAGATGCACATTCTCTCTCTCTCTCTCTGACGCCATCATCCACCCATTTGAAAAACACTCCATTTTTATTAATTTCCATTAGCAAACATAAAATTTTTTTCAGAGTGCAAGTGGAAGTCTTTAAACAATTTCTTTACCAACTGATGAAACAGAAATCATTTTAGTTTAATAAAACAATGATCAAAGAGAATCACTTCACTGTTTGATTTACTCACTCCCTTATTTACCAAACTGATTTTATAACAGTCCTGGTAGAAATTTACATTGTAGCAGCAGATAAAAAAATTCCATGTGCATGTAATTGCTAATGATGTTGAGGGCCATGAAGGGAGCATGAAGGCAGTTATGGGAGAGAATGATGTGTGTGAGGGGCAGGCACTGAAAGAGAATAACAGGGCATAGGGGGGCTGACTGACATGAGGTAGGAGGGGAGGACCAGATAGGCTTCTCCTTAACTTACTTATTGTAAGAATACAGCATATAATACACATAATGTACAAAATATGTGTTAATTGACATTATTAGTAAGGCTTCTGGTCAACAGTGGGTTATTAGTAGCTAAGTTAGGGCAGAGTCAACAGTGACACACAGATTATTCACTAGGTGGGGGTCGGTGCCTGTAACCTCTGCACTGTTCAAGGGTCAACTGTATATGTATGTGTGTATCTATATATATATGGTTATCTCATAAATACCATTTTTTCCTTAACCCACTGACAAAGATGAAGAGGTTGAATAATCCCAGCACTGGGGCAGGTGTGGGGAGAAAAGCCTTCTTCTTTGCTGCAGTCCTTCTAGAGTACCACCTGGCCACCGAAAAACAACCTACGTTAGGTACATATTTTTTGTGTCAGCAACTGCATTGAGTATCATCAAGTAAGAAGGGTATGAATGACTTCCCAGACCATTGCAGGCACTAAAGTATTCACTCAAATATTTATCAAGCACCTAGAACATACATGGCCCAGGTTTTGTGTGTGCTGCAAAGATGAGAAAGATCTTCTCCACCCTTGAGAACCAGCTAATCTATTGAGAGCAACAGAGAAGCACACATTTAGATATGAGACCTGGTGAACACCAAGTGGTACAAAAACTGCTATTAATAACAAAGGTCCCCCCAAAAAGGAAGAGCCACCTGATTTTGATGGACTGAGGAAGGCTTCGTAGAAGATTTGGCATCCAAAACTGCCCTTGCAGTAGAAGAAGGAAGGAGGTGTCGGATTTCAAGAACTCCTGAGACTGGTATGGTGAACAAACAGGCACCATCCCTGCCTCTTAGGGTCTACAGTCTGGCAAGGGCATTAAACAAGAATGACGAGAAGACGAAGTTGAGGGAGCTCTGAGAATATCATAAAGGCAAGCATCAAAAAATACAACAAAGTCCAGTGTTGAAGACAATGCAGAGAATTGAAACTCAAATACAGCACTGGTAGAACAGTAAGTTGGCATAATCACTTTGAAGAGCAACTGATCAAAATCCAGTAAAGCTAAAGATAACACAAATCATTTGACTCAACAATGATACAGATATGCCTAGAGAAACTCTCACGCAAAACACACAAGATTGTTCAATGTAGCAAGATTTAGAACAGTGAAATATTAGAACACCTGTTTATTAACAGATTATGACATGAATATATATTAATAGTATTTTCATACAATAAAACTTGTAGCAAAAATTATGAACTAGAACTATATGGGTAAATTGCAAAGGCATAGAAAGCAGGTTGCAGGATTACATAATCAGTGTGTTATTTCTATGAAGTTCAAAAACATGCAAAATAATCTTATATATAGTTTATGGATACACATACATGTAGTAAAAATACAAAAGCATGAATGGGAATGATGAAAGCCAAATGTAGTCTAGTGGTTACTTCTAAATATGGAAAGAGAATGGAATTGGAGGAGGTTATAGAGTGAGCTCCATATATGTATTTTACATACTTCCTCCCCTGAAAGGAAGCTCTTCAAGCCAGAAAACACCAATTATCTGTTAAGTACTCAGCATCCAGCACTATGCCCCACAAGTTATGTAAGCAAATGTCTGTTGAGTGAGTCAACAAGTCACCATTTCATCTCAGCATTACTTGGATGTATGTTGCCATGGCTTTGACTGGACACGTCATTCCTTTCCACTGTTTCTTCCAGCTGCATAAAAACAAGTGCAAATGTCTGCATACTGCCCAAGGAATTTACATGGTTGAAAACCCAGGAATAAGCTAGCACAATGACAGACCTGAGAAAGACAGGCTCATTTAGAAAAAGTTATCTTACTAAGAGATGACCAAAAAAGAAATGTGATCCCCAAAAAAGGGGGATTGTCTCAGACCTTAGTGATATTTAAAGAAGAGTGAGAAATCTACTTGAGCAAAAATCATAAAAGGCATTTGAGAATCATAAGATACAACCTTAAAATTTTTATGATTCTTTCTTTTAAATTTCTTTTTATTTTTATATATTTAAGGTATACAAGTACAAGTTTGTGGCCAGGCGCAGTGGCTTACACCTATAATCCCAGCAGTTTGGGTGACCAAGGCGGGCAGATCATGAGGTTGAGAGATTGAGACCATTCTAGCCAACATGGTGAAACCCTATCTCTACTAAAAATACAAAAATTAGCCAGGCATGGTATAGCACGCCTGTAATCCCAGCTACTCAGAAGACTGAGGCAGGAGAATTGCTTGAACCCAGGAGGCGGAGGTTGCAGTGGGCTGAAATTGCACCACTGCACTCCAGCCTGGCAACAGAGCAAGACTCCGTCTTAAAAAAAAAAAAAAAACAAGGTCAAGGTCAGGTTTGCAACTACATATATTGCATAGTGGTGATGTCTAGGCTTTTAGTGTACCCATCACTAGACAGTAAACATTGTACCTGATAGGTAATTTTTCAATCCTCAGCCCCTCCTACCTGCCTACCTTTTATAGTCTCCAGTGTCTATTAATCTACTGTCTGTATAAAGACATTATAATTCTTGCTTCAATGACATCCAAAATAAGTGACCTCCAATTCCCTAATCATGATATTAGAAGAGATCTGTGTCCTCCTCTCCATCCCCTGTACACAATTCTGTGTTTCCCTATGACCTTCTGGATAATTTCATTCATACTAATGATAAGAATCAAAGCAATTCCTGAGAGCTGTTTGTAAGTCTACCATTGTCAGGAGAAGTAGAGACGTGTCACTTCACAACATCCCAAAGTGAGTTATCATATGTAAGTCCACATTTTTAAAGATACCACCCTATTTTAGCTTTACAGCCAACTTATGACCCACAAATCTGCCAAAAGATATTTTCAAACTAGAAGTGCATGACAAGCTGAGGCACCACCTCTCACACAGGGACTTGTACATTCAGAGACAATGAAGTGTTCCAGGGGCCATGGGCAGGGAAAGTATTCTAGGTATCTGCGATAAAGAAATCCATGTACCAAACAGCTACAATGAAGCTTATGAAAGGAAATAAGGCCAAGTTTCAAAGGAGGATTGGAAACAGTTAAAAGCATGAAGCTCAGCTATTCGATAACTTTACATAAATAAAATAAGGAAGGAACTTCAAAAGGGAGAGAAGAGGTGGCTGGGCATGGTTGCCATAGTAGCGAAAGCATGCTTTTGCCTTTTTGTCAGTTCTTTCTGTACTGGAGGGTGGTGGGGAGATGCTCTACGGACTAGAGCTAGAGCCTAGAGGAAGAGCCAGGAGGGGGTTGAGTTGTTTGATCCTGAGAAGGAAAGAAGAAAGAGTTTATCCAGAAAGCGTGCCTAGGGCTTATGAGGAGGCAACGTGATGAATGAAGTCTTCCCTGAGAAACAAGTCCAACTGGCAGAGGCTTCCCAGCATGGAGACGTCTGGAAAAAAGGTAAGAAGATGGGGCAGGTGGGAGCTTAGCTAAAGGGATGAAATTTTGTGCAGAATAAAAAAGACGAAAGAAAAAGAAAGAATGTAATAATTGAACATACAGTGCTACCCTGAAGGTAGAGTTTTTCACTGAGGACTATAATGAGGTAACAAACATCAAGGCAAGCATTTGGAACCAGGAGCCGCAGATCTGTAAATTGCAAAGGTTTCCCATTCTTTCAAACTTAAATTATTTCTGCTTTCAGCTGTAGGATTTGAGATAAAAGATGCAATGTTGAGTGTGTGCACAATAGGGCAATCCTCAAATATTCCTGAACCAGCACTAAATGGGGAAGAGGGGAGATAGGAGAGGCCCCAGAGGGAGGGAAAGACTCTCAAGAGTTGGAAATGCCACAGAGTATAGCAGGACGGGGGATCTGTAAGTCTTCTTTAACCATAAAAATAAAAGTATTTTAAAATAATTACCCTTTTAGGGTATTTCTTATTTTTTCCATGTAATGCAAATTTTCAATCATCTGTATTTCTAAAGACAAACATAAGAAGGAAAAGGGGGCCAGGCACGATGGCTCATGCCCCTAATCCAGCACTTTGAGAGGCCGAGGCGGGCAGATCACAAGGTCAGGAGATCAAGACCAGCCTGGCTAATGTAGTGAAACCCTGTCTCTACTAAAAATACAAAAAAATAGCCAGGTGTGGTGGTGCATGCCTGTAGTCCCAGCTACTCGGGAGGCTGACGCAGGAGAATAGCTTGAACCTGGAAGGCGGGGGTTGCAGTGAGCCAAGATCGTGCCACTGCACTCCAGCCTGGGCAACAGAGCAAGACTCCATCTCAAAAAGAAAAGAAGGAAAAGGAGACCTTGGTAGTAATGAGTTTATTTTATGCAGTATTTTTCTCATAATAGTATGTCAGCTTCTACACTTCCTCTATGATGAGCCACACACACAAAGTGAATTATCAAATTGAGAACTCAATCTGTCCTGACAAAGGACAATCTTAGACAAACCCAAATATGTACGTAACCAAACTTATAGCAACATCCCCTAAAACTTTTTTGTGGTTGTTGTTGTTTTTGAGAGAGAGAGAGAGAGAGAGAGAGAGAGAGAAAGTTTCACTTTGTGGCCCAGGTTAGGTGCAGTGGTGCAATCTCAGCTCAGCGACCTCCACCTCCCGGGTTCAAGCAATTCTCCTGCCTCAACCCTCTGAGTAGCTGGGACTTCAGGTGCCTGCCACTATGCCCAGCTATTTTTTGTATTATCAGTAGAGACAGGATTTCACCACATTAGCCAGGCTGGTCTCAAACTCCGGACCTCAAGTGATCTGCCCACCTCAGCCTCCCAAAGTGCTAGGATTACAGCATGAACCACTGCATCCGGGCATCATCCCCTACAACTTTTACACTGCAAAATTAAATGTTCTGACTTACCTTTGATTCCCTCTACTCATGCAGCAAATTTACTACACAGACACTTGTGGAGTACCAATTACATGTCAGTCACTCCACTCCATTCTCTTACTTCCCTAATGTGGTTTACCCGTATTCTTTATGGTCTGATCCCATTTTACAAATATTCTAATTTTCTAAGGCCCCAAACCCAATAACTCTATAAACTTGATAAAATAAATATAAATAAATCTTAAATGAAAAGAGAAATATATCGTATTCCTGACTACCAAGATTCAACATTATAAATGTATCAAATTTCTCTAATCATATATAACTTCAACTTTGTATCAATCAATGTTATGGACTGAACTGTGCGCTGCTCGGCAAATTCATATATTGAAGTCCTAACCCCCAGTACCTCAGAATGTGACCTTATCTGCAAATGGGGTCATCACAGACGTAATTAATGAAGCTATAATGAGGACATACTGGAGTAGAGTGGGCCTCTAATCCAGTGTGACTGGTGCCATCATAAAGGGGGAATCTGGGGACAAAGGCAGGCATACAGGGAGAATGTCCGGTGAACATGAAGAAGGCGAAAGAGTGAGGCCTGGCACAGAGCCTTCCCCAACAGCCCTCAGGAATGAACCCTGCCAACACTCTGCTTTTGGATTTCCAACCTCCAGAACTGCTGAGATGATAAATCCTGTGTTCCAGCAACCCCCTTGGTGGTGGTTTATTGTAGCAGCTCTAGCAAACTCCTATGATTAGTGCCCAGGCAATAAGCTTTAACGTTTGGAACTGATCTGAATCCATTTTTCTGGATTTTTTAAACTATGACCAGAAAGTAGCATCAACATTCTAGGAATCTTTCCCTAGGAAGACACGGGGGAAAGTGCAAAGATTCATGTATAAGGGAGAATAAACTTGTTAACACTGCTATAATAAGAGAGAGAGAGAAGGTGGGGGAGAAAATGTAAGCAATGCACAAATCTAATCCTGGGGACCCAAAACGGAATATAAACAAATAAATATATTGTTATAATAAACAGGTATGGCTGAGAGGGAAACAGGAGGTAGGCCCATCTACCTGGGCTTCAGAGAGTAAGGAAGGCTAGCAGAGGAGGTAAACCTGGGTATATGCTGTGTGAATTAGACCAAGTTTGCCAAAAAGATGGGGAAAAGGAGAACATTCCAGGTAGAAGGAAAGTCAAGATGGGGGGATGGCATGGGGAGGGAAAAGTCAACATCTGGAAGCACTGCCTGGAGTTCTGCAAGGCCAGAGAGCGGGGAATGGGTTGGAAGGGTGCCAGAGGATGAGAGAGAGGTCCAGAAGTCAGGTGAGCCCAGACCAAACTGGGACTGTATAAGCTAACTGAAGGCCATCAAAATGGAAGGGAGGCCCACAGAGGCTGAGTCACAGGGGCATGTGGAGAAAATACCAGCTTTTTTTTACTAAGTGCTGAACCCTGTGTGTGTTTGATAATGTAATACTATATCAGTACAGTGGCATATATCATTTACAAACAGTTTATTTTCATTTTTTTAAAGCTTGAAATAGAAATTAACAAATGTATTTCTATCTATGTAAGTTGGGGGTGCATGCTCAAAAACTTTTTTACTGAATTGTTAATAAAGAAAGTTTGGGAGACGGATCCAAGATGGCCGATTAGGAGCAGCTCAGGATTGCAGCTCCCAGCGAAAGCACGGAGGGTGAGTGGATGCCGCATTTCCAGACGGATTTTTATTGCCCACAGACTAGGAGATTCCCAGGCGGAGGAGCCCCACGGGTCGCCAGCGCGGCTGTTTCGGCCTGTGCAACTGTCTTGGCCGGCACCCCGGTGCGGCGGTTTTCTGCAGACACCATTTTAGCTGGAGATTGGAGCTATGCGAAGACAGAGAGAGTCGCCCATTTAAGTGATAGAAAAGAGGACTGAAACAGGGAGCCAGGCCAGGAGAGTCCCAGGCAAAAAAGCACCACGAATCTCAGCGCGACTGTTTCAGCTGGCGCAGGCGCAGTGGGTCGCTGCACGGGAAATTGCACAGATCCCGGCGCCTTTTCAACAGGCAACTGAAACATCTGGGAGACAGTCGACCATTCACTCTGAGGCAGGGAGCCAGGTGATCAGGCTCAGCTGGTCCCACCCCCACAAAAAAACAGCAATCTGAAATGCTCTGGACTGAGAGAGTTTCACAGCAAGCACAGCTGAACCCGGGACGGTCCAGCTCTGTTGGGGAGGGGCGTCCGCCATTACCAAGGCAGTCCACCGCTATGAAGGTAGTCCACCATTGCTGAGGCAGCCCGCCATTGCCTAGGAAGCCCGCCATTACAGAGAGTCCACCATTATAGAGGTGGGCCGCCATTGCCGAGGCAGTTCTAACTATATCTGTATAAACAGGACTGCAGGGAAGTTCACACAGCAACTGGGTGGAGCCCACAGCTGCTCAGCAAAGCCTCTATAGGCAGACAGTGACTAGGCTGCCTCCTGACAGGGCAGGGCAGCCCTGAAAAAAGGCAGCAGGACAACAGAAATTCATAAACAAAGCCCTAAATCCCCAGGACAGAGCACCTGGAAAAAAAAGGGGTTTATGAGTTCTGCTGCAGCAGACTTAAATAACAGAGCTCACAGCTCAGCACGTGAGCTCCTATAAAGGACAGACTGTCTCCTCAAGCAGCTCCTTGACCCCCATATATCCAAAAAGTCACCTCATAAAGGAGAGCTCAGACTGACATCTGGCAGGTATCCTTCTGGGACAAAGATAGCAAAAGAAGAAACTGGCAGCAACCCTTACTGTTCTGCAGCAGCTGCAGGTGATTCCCAGGCAAGCAGGGCCTGGAGTGGACCTCAGCAGTCCTACAGCAGAGGGGCCTGAATGTTAGAAGGAAAACTAAGAAACAGAAAGAAATAAC
>CAUYLG010028113.1:0-20035 GCA_963573385.1 Cacajao melanocephalus
TTATGCCTGTAATCCCAACACTCTGGGAGGCTGAGGTGGGGTGGATCACTTGAGGTCAGAAGTTTGAGACCAGCTTGGCGAACATGGTAAAACCCCATCTCTACTAAAAACACAAAAATTAGCCAGGTGTGGTGGCACATGTCTGTAGTCCCAGCTACCTGGGAGGCTAACGTGGGAGAATTGCTTGAACCTGGGAGGTGGAGCTTGCAGTGAGCCGATATCGAACCATTGCACTCTAGCTTGGGTGACAGAACGAGACCCTGTCTCAAAAAAAAAAAAAAAAAAAGGGAGGGAGGGAGAGAGGGACAGAGGGAGGAAGGGAGGGAGGGAAGGAAGGAGGGAGGAAGGAAGGAAGGAAGGAAGGAAGGAAGGAAGGAAGGAAGGAAGGAAGGAAAGGAGGGAAGGAAAGAAAGAAAGAACTGGGAGTCTGCCTGTTTCACAAGTACCCCAAGTGCTAAGAAACAATCTGGATGTGCAAAAGTCTTGCCCCATCTCCCTGATTTTGTTTGTTGTTGACCTTTCAACTCCAAAATCAGTAGGCTTTGCTGAGTTGGGAGCCTTGAGGCCAGGGGAGTCACTAGTACATGCCTTGGTGTATATTGATCAGGAGAGAAGATTGGAATAGCTGCCTATTTTGGAAATGTTAATCAGACCTTCTGTAGGGGCAGAAATACTTCTCAGAGTATAAAAGCCTATAAAGCCTGAGTTAGGAGAACATCATTTGATGCCAGAGAAGGAAGAGTGTTGGGTGAAATTCCTTGCAGTGAGGACAGAGGTAGTTGTGGTGGTGCTCAGCCTGTTGGCAGTGGAAGAAGAGCCTCTCTCCCTTACTCCACTGCTGGCTGTAGCAGAGACTATCAGAAAGCAACGGTGTCCTTTCTACTGTAGCCCCAGTCTTTTTGTAACAGTCCATACTCATTTCTTCTTCTTCTTTCCTACTTGAGGGGAGAAAAAGCCTGAATTTATAGTATACATTTTTGTGTACTTTTCTTATTAGAGTATAAACTCTTTAAAGGAAAATATTTTACTCTTTTTTAAAAAATTCCCATGTTACCTGATAAAGTACCTCGCCGGTATGATAATTCCTGTGTAAAATCCTCCTGAACTGTCTTCATGCATCTGGCTACCACAGCACGTCATATATACCTGTTAGAGCACTTATGTTGCATTGTAAATTTTTGTTTTTGTACACCTAATGAAATGTAAGCCCTTTGAGAATAGGGTGGAAACTATCTTACTCAGTTTGCTATCCCAACACCTGTTACAGTATCTGGCACATAGTAAATAATCAGTAAATTTATATGAAATAAATAAATGAGTATAGAACTATGCTCACATCAAATGCTCCGAATTCAAGGATATCTCCAGAATTACCTTTCTTATACCATTGTGTCCCTTTCCCTCTCTGTTGGTCTTCTCATTGTTGATTCTGCTATATTAGACTCTTCTGCGTACCTGCTTGCAATTTCATTGTGATACACTGATTTGCTTCCTTCCATCTACAGTCTTGTCCTGTACTGTAATATTGAATCTAAGGATAGATTTGGTAACAACCATTATGTTTTACCCTACCTTAGGACTGCCTACATCTACATAGTCTTGATGGGCAACTCAAATATTAATCCTTCACCGAGAAACCACAAAATAGAGAAGTTCGCTAATGCTCTGACCACTCTCCTTCTTAACAACAGTGACATTGGAAGCAGTCTTATGAAGCTTGGGTATCTGCTGAGATATGTGGCAGCTCTGTCCCATCTAATCTAGCTGGCCAGCTATGCAACTGTGAATGTTAACCAGATATGTCTTCCAGCTCAATCTGTTGGCAACTAGGAGGATGAATTTGAGGAGGGAAGGAGGGTAGAGTCTCCTCTCAGGTTTCTGACTTGAATGATGAATGGATGGTGAGGACAGCCAAATATAATAGGGAATAGAAAAGGGAAAGTATGAGTTTAATTATGAATATACTGAGTTTTAGGGTGTCCTGAAAGTGTTTCCAAATGAATATATATAGTAAGCATTTAGATGGAAGAATCTAAAAATCAGAGAAAATATTAAATTTGAGAGTTCTTAAGCCACAAGAATGTATGCAATTGCCATGCATATAATAAAGCGTTAAGAATAGAACTCAGAATTTAAATGAAGAAAGCAGACCCATGAAGAGAACACAGAAAAATAATGATCTGAGAGTAAAAAAAGCCAGAGAAGCTCCACCATCCCATTCCCCCAAAAAGCACAGGAACATAAGGAAATCAGAAAACATAAAGGAAATCAGAGAAATTTGAAAGATTGTATCAATAGTATCAAATATTGCAGAGTAAGATAACTGAAAACTGCCCTTTGGATTTGATCATTAAGGAGTCGTATAATCTTACTGAGAACAATTTCATTAGAATAGGAGGAAAAGCCTCATTACAGTGTTTTAGGGTCTAAAAGGAAAATGAGAAACTGGCAACATCATGTGTACGAATTCTCTTAAGATCAAAAGAAGAAAGATAAGATGGTAGTTACATCCCTGTAATGTCTAGGATCCAGGCCTCCCTCCTAATCCCTTAATGCCTGATCAGTCTCCCAAGAGTGGAACTTAAATAGCCAGAACAAGGAACTAGGACTTTCTTAGAAACATGGGCCATGGCAGGTTCAGAAGATAGTAACTTTTCTGCCACTTCATGTGTGCAATATAATATTTATATGCATATCTTTCTCCTATAAGGGTATCTCAGATCATGTGTGCTACGAACTCCAACTCTTTCTGTTTCCCATTCAAAAACCTGTGTGTAGTATATTTTACAATGTGTATGTGTATATATATATATATATATATATATACACACACACACACACACACACACACACACACGAAGTTTAATTAATAACAGATTACCTCTTGCTTACTCTTCACAGTTAATCATGGTGCATTAATGTGTTTTGAGACCATCATTGATAATTTGAACTGAGTAGTAGTTCAGTAAAGTTGATAATGCATCTAGAGCCTTATCTGAGTGGTTCTAGTGTCGTTGACATAAGATTTTCTCAGTATCAGTGTTGTCATCAATGAATGTCAGAAAACGTTTTAGACCAGAAGGCAGAAAAGCTGTTTGCTAATCCAGGTCTCTGACTTTGCTGTCACTCTTGTGTGCTCATAATTCACTTAACACCAAGCAAGTATATGCACAGATGGAGGTTCATGTCTCTGTTTTCTCTGTAGAAGGTGGCAGCCATGTTCCTTCATAGCTCAGTTTTTGTTACAGTGAAATCCTATTGTCATAAAATAGTCATGATCCACTCCTACTAATGGTCCCTTTGTGAGGCTAAAATGGCAGAATTCATTCATTTTTCTGGGCCTTGGATTTTTGTCCCTTTAGACATGCTTTTCATGTCTGTTAAAATCTACATGTCCAAAACTGCTGTAAGCAGCTCTTTCTCAACTTTTTCCTTATGTAGGTTAATCATACTGCCATTTTCTCAGATGCCCAAGCCAGAAGCCTGGAAATCACACTTGATTCCTCCCTGTTTAACCCTAACCAAAATCCACTCACACAGGCTCTTAAATGTCACAAATAATAATTCACTACCTTCTGCCCTAATTACCACCACTCTACTCCAGGCAGCTTTCATCTTTCACCCAGATTATTATGACAACTTTCTAACTAGTTTTATTGCTTCCAATCTTACTTCTCTTTATTCTTCAGAGCAGATATCTTTTTCAAAAATGTAAATGGATTATTTCATTTCCCCACTTAAAAGTATTTAGTTATTGTCCTTAGGAGAAAGTCCTGAGAGGAGAGACCTCCTCGCCTCCTTCAGTTTCACGTCTTCCCCTCTTTCCAGTTGGGAAGGAGAGTGAAGAAGGAAAAAAAAATGAAATAAAATACCAAAGAGCTGGGAAAATGACTCCCTCTTTAGTTCCCAGCGTCTCTGCTATCTGTTAAGCTTGAAAGAGCTGCAAATGAATGCTATCTCTGCTGGCTGGAGCCTGGCACTGGTTCACGCCCCCACGTCTCCACACCCCCACATCTCCACAGACTAGGTTCCCTCCTGGAAACACTTCTGCCAATAAACAGCTTGTTGCTTTTGTCTTGTCTCTGTAAGCCCCTCTCCCTTGCTGGTCCCCGCTTGCGCTGCATATGAATTAACAAATCATTGAAGACAAAAGATTGTAAGGTCAGACATCCAGCAAATGGACAATGACATAGTTCCACCTCAATTTCCCCTTTAGCGTTGTAAGCTTATAAAAGGGGAGAGAAGCTGCTGCTCGGGGAGCTCGGTGAATGAGGCTGTAGCCCCTGCAGCTCCTGGCCAAATAAAAAGCTGCTTCCTTCCTCAGTTTGGTAGTGGAGAAGTTTGTTCCCTGCTGCTCCCGCTACAGTCCAAACTTTTTTTTTTTTTTTTTTTGAGACAGAGTCTTACTCTGTCACCCAGGCTGGAGTACAGTGGCCAGATCTCTGCTCACAGCAACGTCTGCCTCCCAGGTTTAAGCAATTCTCTGCCTTAGCCTTCTGAATAGCTGGGATTACAGGCTCATGCCACCACACCCAGCTAATTTTTGTATTTTTAGTAGAGACGGGGTTTCATCATCTTGGCCAGGCTGGTCTTGAACTCCTGACCTCATAATCCACCTGCCTCAGCCTCCTAAAGTGCTGGGATTACAGGTGTGAGCCATTGCACCCGGCCGAGAAAGTCTAAACTCTTTAACATGGCTCTTATAAGGTGCTTCATAATTTGCCTTATCTTTGTGCCGCTTTTTCACTTCATTCTCTGCTTTGGCCATACCACTCCCTCAGTTCCTTATGCTACCATATTCATCCTCACTTTGAAACTTTTTATTGCTAATGCTTTGACATTGCAGCTTCTATATTTTGACCAGATAACTCCTACCATTCTTTATAATACAACTTGAATATTACTTGTTTGGGGAAACTTTCTCTGTAACCCTCAACTAGCTTAGTTGCCCTTGCTGTGTGCTCCTATAGCATCTTTTATTTTTCCTATGATGGCACTTAGTACCTTTTAATTTTAATTAATTGTTAAATCTTTAGAGTATAAACTCCATGAGTGAAGTTACTCTGCTGTCTTGCTGGTAATCTTTCAGAGACGGAATGGACTTTCTTGGGAACTTACGTTTCTCAGCACCCATAGTGTTCATGTGTAGGTTGAATAGCTCCAGGTTTGGAATGGAAAGCCTTTAAGTCCTTTCCAATCAAATCGGTTTTTTCCACATATTCAAGGCACATGCATATGTCTACTTTAAAAGTCTCTATAAGTCAATGAAAAAGAATTTCACCTAATGGAAAACATTGAGTAGTCAATGACTAATGGCATAGAGAAAACCAAAGAGATATTTTTAATTTAGAGTACTGTATGTGGAATTTTTGAAATTAATGTTGTATTTTATATTTCTCATAGGTGAAATGAACCAGAAATACAAGGAGCTAAGAAAAAGGGAGGAAAATATGGACAGTAAGTGATATTGGTATAGATATAAAAATATTATATTTTCAGATTGCTGTTCATTTATACCAAATCAGAGACCTCATTTTAGGCAGCTGTAATGGCTAATAAATGCAGAAGTGTGGACATTCAAAGCATTTTGCCTTGAAGAATAATTTCTAGCATAATTTAGAGATGGGTAGAAAATTCTAAAAAGATATGTGACGAGTGTCTATACACTGGGGCTAGATTCTAAAGCTAGTACTTTGAAGTCTGTATAGAGGAAGCCTACACACCAGAGGTCCCCAACCCCCAGGCTGCAGACCGGTAGGAACCAGGTCGCAGCATTAGATTCTCAGAGGGGTGTGAACTCTATCATATACGAGGGATCTAGGTTGCACTTTCCTTATGAGAATCTAACTAATGCCTGATGACCTGAGGTGGAACAGTTTCATTCCAAAACCATCACCTGTATCTGCTCTCTGGCTCTGTTCCATAGAAAAATTGTCTTCCATGGTTTCTGGTGCCAAAATGGTTAGGGACTGATGCTATAGACCATTTATTGATTGAGTGTTCTCTTTTACATGTTTCACGATATTCACCTTTAGTATCTTTCACTTTTATTTTTAGCTTTCCATAATGCTTGTCTCATTTATTAGCCCTCATGTCAGATATTGTCACTTTGTTCTATTACCAGCTGTAATTTTAGTTGCCTTTTGTTACAGTTTTTGATTCACTTAAAAAAGTGACTCAGCCAGACTTTATAAATTGATTTTTACTTAAACTTATGTTATATACTTATACTTTTTTAAAAAATTGGCATGTATTATCTATTACTGGTTTCCTTTTATCATTTTGCTAGACTCTGAATTCTAGCAAAGTGCTAGAATTTCATCTAGGTCTTATGTCAATAGTTACCTTTATGGAGGCATGCTATGAAACAGTAATTATCAGGTCTTATTTCACTGTTTACCAAGATTTCTTTAACATGTCAGCAAATACCAAAAATTATCTCAAAAAAATTTTTTTACATCTTTTGGTAAAGGAGGAAGGTGTAAAATCAAGGAACAATATGTCATGACACCACAGTACTGGATATTACTAGATACTACCTGGTATGGTATCTGGCACTTAGGTGTCAATAAATGTTCATTTGATAAAAGTTTACTGAATGAATTGAAAGAATTTTATACTAACAGAATCTTAAAATAGAAGGTCATGTATCAGATTTCTTTCTATGTATTGTTTTCCTTAAAAAAATAACCCCTGAAAAACAATGTTCATTTATGCCTTTGTATATATAAAAATCTCATATGGCTGCTTAATGTATGATCAGCAGGCTATGAAAGCAGGGTATTCACACATAAGACCTGTATGAATGCTGAAGCAAGACATTGAAGAAAATTCAGTTTTATTTGAGAGGCCAAGACAGATGGACCATGAGGTCAGGAGATCAAGACCATCTTGGCTAACACAGTGAAACCCCATCTCCACTAAAAATACAAAAAGTTAGCCGGATGTGGTGGCATGCACCTGTAGTCCCAGCCACTCAGGAGGCAAAGGCAGAAGAATCGCTTGAACTCGGGAGGCTGTGGTTGCAGTGAGCCGAAATTGAGCCACTGCACTCCAGCCTGGGGGATACAGCAAGACTTTGTCTCAAAAAAAAAAAAAATTTAGTTTTATAAAAACTGTTGATTGTGGTCCTCTACCACCATATTCAAATAATGTTTTGTTGGAAGACTGTTTCAACTTAAAAATATACTAAGGATAAGGAAAAAGTATAATGGAAATCCATTACAGAAGGCAAGCTATTGACGTTTATTTCATGCTGTCAATAAAATTATTTTTGACTGAAAGTTTCTGTTTTTTAGACACTCCATAGAAATACTTGAAAATGTAAATAAGAGCTAGTTCTATAGTAAACAAGTAAAAAGATGATTTCCTAGAATATTTACAATCTGAATAAATTATTGAATTTATTTAGTTGAAACGAATCCAGCGTTATAAATAAAATACTCATTTTCAGATAAAATAGGCATTCAGCAATGGAAATTTTAGAAATAAAGTTAGTAGCCAGAGTGTTAATAATTATTGATGTATCAAAGGAGATCCTTATAAAAGCAAACTTCTTCTGATTGTCATTTTATCAGCTATTTCTTTTGACTGTATATTTATAACTTTGTGATTTACTTATATCAAGGTCACAGAAGTTAGACAGTTTGGAAGTATATGAAGTTCTTATTGAATAACTACCTTTGGGTTAATAACAGATTAATGACAAATTTTAAGCTACAGTTGTAGCTTTAAATTTCTAAAAAGCACTCTTAAGACCTACAAATCAGAGTTTCTATAGTGTTAACTCTTATCAACAGTAACCTGTCTTATGTTTTCCAATTGTCAGCTTTTATTGAGACTTTTGAGGAGACAAAGAATCAGGAACTGGAACGAAAGGCACAGATAGAAGCCAGCATTGTTGCACTCCTGGAGCACTGTAGTAGAGTAAGTACCATGTGCCTGTCTTCGTGTCCGCTTTATTTTTGCTGTGATTAACTTTCGAAATGCAACTCAAAAAATAGAGTGACCCACTATTATGTCTTCTTATTTAATTGCTTCTTTTAAATTCCCTCACTTGTTACTATTTATTTCAGCTATTAATTTTTTATCACTTTAGCAAAATGTCAGCTAAAATAGATAAAAAGGATGACATGTATAATATCAATATTCAGCAGTAAATGAAGCACTAATTCAGACTAATTATTATGATCTATCTATCTGAACTTTTGAAAGTAACATTTGCACAGATAATTTCAAAGCCTAGACATGTTAGAACATGTTAATATATTTTTATACTGTAAATTTTATTGTAAATGAAAAGGATTCTTTACTTATATGTATACATAATGGGTATCTCAAATTATCAAAAAATGTTTATTGGGCATCTACTTCGTATGGTACCATGGAAGGAAAAATGCATGGTCCCTTTTCAATATTCTTAGTGTTTTAAGACTCCAGGCCAGGTGCGGTGGCTCACACCTATAATCTCAGCACTTTGGGAGGCTTAGGCAGGCAGATCACGAAGTCAAGAGATAGAGATCATCCTGGCCAATATAGTAAAACCTCGTCTCTACTAAAAATACAAAAATTATCTGGGCCTGGTGGCGCATACCTGTTGTCCCAGCTACTGGGGAGGCTGAGGCAGGAGAATCACTTGAACCTGGGTGGCAGGGGTTGCAGTGAGCTGAGATCACACCGCTACACTCCAGCCTTTGAGACTCTGTCTCAAAAAAAAAAAAAAAGTTGATTTTCTGGGCTAAAGGATATGCATACAAGGATATGCACCACTGCACTCCAGCCTGGGGACAGAGCGAGACTGTCTCAAAAAAAATAAAAATAAATAAAAGACTCCAACCAGTTCCTAAAATAGTGTAGTTGAATTTTTTTCTACAATGAAATAAAGGAAATGGAAAAAAAAACACAATTATGAATTTATGGTCTGTGTTTATTGAGAAAACCCAATTTTGAATCTCATTTTCTATAAAACATGTAAGTTGAATGGTGTATATCAAAAGCAGATTACCTAATCAAAACATATTATCCTTAGCCGGGCACGGTGGCTCACCTCTGCAATCCCAGTACTTTGGGAGGCCAAGGTGGGTGGATCACCTGAGGTCGGGAGTTAGAGAGAAGCCTGACCAACATGGAGGAAACCCCATCTCTACTAAAAATACAAAATTAGCTGGGCATCGTTGCAGGCTCCTGTAAACCCAGCTATTCAGGAGGCTGAGGCAGGAGAATCGCATGAACCCGGGAGAGGGAGGTTGCAGTGAGCCAAGATGGAACCATTGCATTCCAGCGTGGGCGACAAGAGCAAAACTCTGTCTCAAAAAACAAACAAAACATCTCATCTTTTGACAGTATTTTCCAAGGGTTTTATTGAGAGGGAAATCAATGGATTTTTTTTCTATTTTTATTTCTCTTCAAATGCAGAATATAAATCGTATGAAACAGATATCCTCTATCACCAATCAAGAACTAAAGATGATGCAGGATGACCTCAATTTTAAATCTACTGAAGTGCAGAAATCACAAAGTACAGCTCGGAATTTGACTTCAGGTGAGAAAACAACCTAAATTTTAATATTCTTTTTTTAAAAAAACATATCAATGTTATTCTCTTTGATTTTTTTAAAGCCTCGTTGACTGAGGCTATAATTTATGATTGCGTATTGCCTCAGAATTTTGTGTGGCTTTTTTCACCAGCTGGCTAGAATTATATTGTATATTGTCATTGATTTAACAACATTTATTGAATACTTCTTTCATGTCTGTGTTATATTCTGGGTATTGTTAAAGATAAAGCTGAGGCTGAGCACAGTGGCTCGCTCATGCCTGTAATCCCAGCACTTTGGTAGGCCTAGATGGGTGGATCACAAGGTCGGGAATTTGAGACCAGCCTGGCCAACATGGTGAAACCTCATCTCTACTAAAAATACAAAAATTAGCCGGGCATGGTGGCAGGTGCCTGTAGTCCTAGTTACTGAAGAGGCTGAGACAGGAGACCTGGGAGGCAGAGGGTGCAGTGAGCCTAGATATCACACCACTGCACCAGTGCACCCAGCCTGGGTGACAGAGCGAGACTCTGTCTCAAAAAAAAGATGCTGTGCTTATACACAGACTAGCAGACAGAGGTCCTGAGTTTTCTGATGATTACATTTTGATGGAATGGCTTTTAGGTCCTTGAGAAAAATACTCCTGAGTTGTGGGAGATGCATATAGATATCGTTTGGATTTTTCTGTCCCCTCCAAATCTTATGTTGAAATGTGACCTCCAGTGTTGGAGGTAGGCCTAGTGGGAGATGTTTGCGTCATGGAGGTGGATCTCTCTTCAATGGATCAGCGTCATCCTTGCAATAAGTATGTTCTCACTCTGTGAGTTCATGTGAGATCTGGTTGTTTAAAAGAGCCTGGCACCTCCACCTTCTCTCTCTTGCCTGTGACACACAGGCTCCTCTTCGCCTTCTGCCTTGATTGTAAACTTCCTGAGGCCCTCACCAGAAGCAGTTGCTGGCACCATGCTTTGTGTACAGCCTGTAGAACCATGAGCCAAATAAATGTCTTTTTTAAAAATAAATTACCTAGTCTCAGGTATTCCTTTATAGCAATGCAAATAGACTAATACACATATACATCTTAAAGAGACAGAGGAAAGATTCACAACTAGATGCTCTAAAAAAGGGTAGTCAGGGGCCTGTTGACTGATACGGGCTTATTATTGTACATTTTTTTGGCAGCCTTGAGCATTCTCTGGCAGGCACTTTAAGCAGGAATAGGGTCATCCTAGGGATGCAGACTTGAGCTGTTAGAAACTGTTTGTTTAAATCTTTTAATGTGGGTAGAAGGTGGTACATGAAATCATTTGTGCTGAGAGTCTGCAGCATTTACAGGCAGAGATTGAGGCCTAGTTAAAAAGAGAGCTCAGAGGAGCCTAGCTAGTTTAGTCAAGGATTGAATCTTTATCAGTTTGAGAGACTAAAAAAAAATCTAATCTGTTTCCCTCAAGAAACTTTCAACCTGGTGGAGTGACAGTTACAATACAATGAAATAATGCTATGATAGAAGTAAGCATAAGGAGCAACGAAAGTACATAGGGCACATATCCAGCCCAGTCCTGGATAGTTAACAAGAGATGATGTTTAATTTTAATTAGTTTTAGCCATGCTCCCTAGCGTGCAACTATAGCAGCACAGTCCAAGAGAAATGTAATGGCTACATATATATAATATATATAATTAAAATTTTCTAGTAGCCATGTTGAAAAAGTAAAAAGAGACATTAATTTTACTAATGTATTTTATTTAAACTGGTATATCCAAGATATTATTTTAACATGTAGACTACATAAAAATGATCAAAGAGGTATTTTATCTTCACGGTGTTTCAATTAGTACTAGCTTTCTTTCTTTCTTTCTTTCTTTCTTTCTTTATTTATTTATTTATAGGGTCCCACTCTCATTGCCCAGGCTGAAGTGCAGTAGCATGATCACAGCTTACTGCAGCCTTCACTTCCTGGGCTCAGGTGACTCTCTCACCTCAGCCTCCAACTAGCTGAGACTACAAGCACACACCACCATACCTAGCTAATATTTTGTGTTTTTACTAGAGATGAGGTTTCACCATGTTTCCCATTCTGGTCTCAAACTCCTGGGCTCAAGCCATCTGCCCACTTTGGCCTCCCAAAGTGTTGGTATTGCAGGCGTAAGCAACTGCACCCGACCTGGGCTAGACATACTTAAAAGTACTCAAAAATCACATGTGGCTAATGGCTGGCTGCCATTGGGATGGTACAGGTGGAGCTCAGACACAGATATACAAAGTGGAGTTTAAAGAGCCTAGGATAAAGTCATGTTAAAATTTGTATGGAATCTTTGGTTTATGAACTAATGGCTTCTAACTATGGGTGTTCGTTATGCTAGTGTGTGGCAGCTTTGAGTGAGCTATGTTTTTGTCTACCTGGAATTGCTATAGTTAGTGAGATAACGAGAAATGAAGACCTAATTAACATTTGTTAACTTAAGAATGTTGAAGAAAGATCTTTGAAATGGAAGAATGGATCCATAATACTTTTATCTGAATTCCCAAAATCTAAAAAGATACTGGCAGCAAAACCTAACCTGACCTGAACTGACATGAGGCTATTTATAGTTTTTAATTATCCTACCTAGTGTGACTATGCTTTTTGCTGCAGAAGTTTTTGTGTACTTGATGACAAGGTATTCCCTCAGACTCTGCCGTGGGCATTATGTAATCATTAGTATATGTGCTATATTACTTTTCTAAAATCCAAGGAATTCTGCATTCTGAAATACAACTGCCCAAGAGTTTTAGAAAAGGGATTATGGACCTATAAATGCATACTGAATGCTATTAATCGCATTAATAGTGGCGATGCAGGTATACAATTGCTGTTATTTCATACATTTAAGCCTATTTTACATCCAGATTTGTTGAGAGTTTGTTTGCCTTAGTTTTATTTGTATGTCTATATGCCAAGCAACTGGAGGAATTACATTCTTGATATATATCTACTATCGTTTTGACTTTGAGTATATTTTTATTGTGGTAAAAAACATAACAAAATTTATCATCTTAACCATTTTGAAGTGTACAGTATGATAGTGTTAACTGTATGTACATTGTTATACAACAAATCTCTAGAACTTTTTCATCTTGCAGAACTAAAACACTATACCTCCTGAACAACTACTCCATATTTCCCTATTTCCTGACCCCTGGACACCACCGTTCTACTTCTGTTTCTATGACTCTGACTACTTTAAATTACTTCATATAAATGAAGTTATACAGTATTTGTCGTTATGGGACTGGCTTAGTTCACTTAGCATAAAGTCGTCAAGGTTCATCCATGTTGTAGCAAACAACGATTTTCTTTTTTAAGGCTGAATAACATTCTATTGTATGTATATATATTTTTTAATCTATAGACATTTAAATTGCTTCCACCTTTTGGCTATTGTGAATAATACTACAGTGAACATGGGTGTGTAAGTATTTCTTCACAATCCTATTTTCAATTCTTTTGGACATATATGAATATTTTAAAATATTTTCTATTTTCTGTAAACTAAATAATTTTATGGTTTTATTATTTCATCTAGAAACCTCTGTTTTCTATTTTAGACAACCATGCTTAAGTTTTTCATTTTCCCCCTTTAACCTATCTTTCTGTAACAGCTGTCAAGAAATGTACATTTTTTAAAAGGCAAAAATCAATACCAGGAAACAAATTCAATTATCAAGACTTTGTATTTATTCCATACTTTGTGTTTATAACAACTAGTCATTATGTTTTCTCTTTGTATTTATAGCAACTAGTCATTGTGACTTTTTAACAACTAGTCATTATGTTTTCTCTAGAGATATACAGTTTGAAAAAAAATGAGAACTGGCTTCATTGGAGATAAAAATCCAATTTAGTGCTATGATAAGGATTTTGCTGGAAATTTTTCTTAGTAAGGGTTAGATTCTTTGACCCTTACAATTAATTTCATTTACTATCTTATTTTCATGTTATCTTAAACCAACCATATAATTTATTCTTCCTTTATTTCCCTAACCCCATCCCTTACCTCAAGAAATTTTTTGTATCATGAAAGCATCATAAGAGGGTTATAATATTTTCATTCGCCTTTTCGAGATAATGGATTTAGTGTACCCCATGTTTGTTTATTTTTTCTTTTAATGAAGCAATCGCTTCTTGGGGGAAGTGTAAAGAAAACTTAGATATTATAATGGACCTCCAAAGGTCGATGTACCCGACTACACATGCATTGGTGATGTGAAAATTTCAGGGGAGGGAGGTGATTGGGGGATTAAAAGTCTATAACCAAGTTCTTAGGGAGTCGATAATATAAGAAAAAGGTTGAGAAACACTGGTGTACTGTATGGGTAAAGAGGCAAGGAATTTATCAGCAATAGTTTTTATTTATATTTTTGGAAAGGAAACTCCAGAGAGTAAACAAATGTGCTGATGATAGACTATCTTAGAAACACTTCCCCAGGTCAAAGTGGTTCCTTCTGAAATTTTGCTACTGTGTACACACTGCTTGGTAAACTTTGCAACTTCACAGCATATCAGAAGGAACTAGACTGCATCCTCTTCCTGTCTCTTCCTTGGAATAGCATTTAGCTTTTCATTGGCAACCTGTTGTTAAAGGAAGATAAACTTTACCCTATACCAACCATTTTCTCCTTTTCTCAGGAAAAATCAATTTGTGTGGTTCTTACATGTATTTCCCTAGTATATATTCAAATTAAACTTGCAAGTTAGATTTATATCACTGCTTACTCCAAATAGTCAAAATATCTACAGGCTCAAAAGAGTTCCTATTTAGAGCATTATAATAGCATAAGCCTTAGTCACTTGTTCAGCTCTTTGATTCTGATAACTGTTTCTATCCTTGGTAGAGATAAGAATCCAGCAAAACAAAACTCTTTGCAACAACATTTAAGTCTTGCTATATACAGATTTATATTTATGTGTACATATATTTTTTTAAATAATGTATGTTGCTATGGTTGACTTTTAAAACTTAAAGGGATAAAAAGAAACATTCAAGAAATACTGGATTAATTATACTAACTTTAAAAATTTTGGTTAGATAACAGCCTCTTAAACCAATGACATTTGAAGCATTGTTTGTTACTCTTCATATTCATTCATATTCATTTACTAGTCAGTATGCTGAACTTACTGGCTCAAAGGTGCTGTGCTTTCTTACCTCTAGACTTTGCACATGCTGATTGTTTTTGCTGAAACACTTTTACCTTCTTCTTTGTGTGGCATTCATAAACCTTAAGCCTTTAGTTGAAAGGCATGTCTTTAGAGAGCTCTCTTGATTCCTGCTACGTGCTTTTATGGCACCCTGTACTACTATTTTCACATTTATCCAGTTTATTGTAAATACTTATTTAATTACCTACTTCTACCTCTAAAATATAGCTCCCTGAGTGAAAACAACGTCTCTGTTTATTTCTGTTATATCCTTAGCACCTGGCACATAGTAGATGCTTGATAATTTTGAATGAAAGAATGAGACACACATAGCTAGCTTCATTATTCATAGTTTATTTGTGAATTTGTCTTCCCACTGAAGTTATTTTGTAACCCCCGATTCAATACTTGCAACATTTTCATGGTCATTTGTGGACATGCCCAGACTCACAGACTCCTGAAAAATTTCAACAGCCTGACATGCACATTGCCAAGGGAAGTAGAAAAAGGCAACACTCTGCCTCCTTGTATCAGTTCTCATACTATAAGCAGTTTTCCTTTTTGCCGTATATTTAGTGCTATGTGTTTTTTGCATTTTTGTGCTTTTTGTTAGTGATCATGCCATTTAAAATGGCCCCAAGCAAAGTGCTGATGGGCTAAGTGTTCTGAAGCACAAGAAGGCTGTAATGTGCCTTATGGAGAAAACATGTGATAGATAAATTTAATTCAGGCATAAGTTACAGTGCTGTTGGCTGTGAGTTCAATGTTAGTGACACTGCAACCTATATTAAATAAAATATCTTTAAATAGAAACACACATAAATCAAGATTATGTATTGGTTAATTGACTAAAATGTGACTAAAGGCTCACAGGAACTTAACCCTGTATTTCCCTTAGGAGGAGGTCAATATTTGCAAACACATTGTTCACAATAACTTTATAAGACATAGCTACCACAGATAGTAAGAACTGATCCTATGTGAACTTATAAAATTGTGCTCAAAAAAAAAATATATATATATATATAATGTTTTATAACTTGTTTTTTTCCTACGTAACCATCTGTGTAATGCTCCTATTAAAAATAATGGGTCTTGCCAGGTGCGGTGGCTCACGCCTGTAATCCCAGCACTTTGGGAGGCTGAGGTGGGCGGATCATGAGGTCAAGAGATCGAGACCATCCTGGCCAACATGGTGAAACCCTGTCTCTACTAAAAATACAAAAATTAGCTGGGCATGGTGGCGCGCGCCTATAGTCTCAGCTACTTGGGAGGCTGAGGCAGGAGAATCGCTTGAGCCAGGGAGGCAGAGGTTGCAGTGAGCTGAGATTGCGCCACTGCACTACAGCCTGGCGACAGAGTGAGACTCTATCTCAAAAAATAAAAGGGGGTATTTTCTCATAACATAGACTATATTATTAAGCAAGAAAAAAACTTATATGTTAGCGTGGAGACAGTTGTGGCTAATGTACATCAGGGTAACTTGATTCCCTAATATATTGGTTACCTGAAATTGGTTACTGAGGGGATGAGTATTTTTTTTTTTGTAATTTATATTCTCACTGGTTACAGTGAACATATATTTCTTTTATGGATACTCTTATAAAACATGATTTTTAATAGTTGCATTACATTTCCTTATGTGGAAGGAATAAAATTTTTATTATCACCATAATTTCTTATGTTTTAGACAGTCAACGTCTGCAGTTGGATCTGCAGAAAATGGAGCTTCTAGAAAGTAAGATGACTGAAGAACAACATTCTCTAAAAAGCAAAATTAAGCAAATGACAACTGATCTGGAGATATATAATGATCTGGCAGCTTTAAAGTCATCAGGTGAAGAAAAGAAAAAGGTAAATGTTAACCAAATCTTAAAGAATTACAATTTATATTTTTTCTTGATCAAGTGTAACATATTTGTGGTTTATAGGATTTGTTATTTTAAGCTGATTATTTGATATATATAAGCTGAGAAAAAATAAAAATGTTTATATATGTAGTTGGAATTTAGAGTGACTTAAAGTTTTAAAGAAAAGCAAAAATTTAAAAGTAAGGTACAAGCTGCTACAGAACATTTCAGCAAATTTGAGCTTTGTTAAATGCAGATTTGATTATGACGCTATCCTACCTGAAACTTCTCAGTGGCTTTCCATTGCTATTTACATTAATTTAGACTAAATTTGGTGGGGTAGGGACAGATATGACAGCATTAATAGAGTGATTAATACAGATAATATAGCTTATAGTTCAAAGGAATTTTTATAAACAGGTTTTAGAGTAGTTATAGCCTTGCTCAAATTTTACCAGAATATAATTATTGAAATTAAGTTAAATATGATTTATACTGGCTTACTGCATATTTTCTATAACCTGTTACTTCTATTTGGATCTTTGTAGAAATTACATCAAGAGAGAATGATATTATCAACCCGCAGAAATGCCTTTAAGAGAATAATGGAGAAGCTAAACATAGAATATGAAGCACTAAAAACACAATTGCAAGAAAATGAGACCCATTCTCAGGTAAAAAATGTTTTAAGTAACTTTGGAATTATCTTAGTCTATATTTTCACACCAAAGCAATCATGTTTTATTTTAAAATCTGCTTTATTGCTATCTACCTTCTAGATTGTCTGACTTTTAAGACAGCCAGATTCTATACAATCTTCACTCAGAATGAATGGACTCCTGCTTACTTATACCTTCTGTAAACCTACATTGAAAGCCAACTGTGTTAGACACTATCTCGGGCATAACTATTATGATATATGGGGTACTATCTTTTAAAATTTCAAAAGTGAAACATTACTAATACAGAAACTAAAAATCCATAAAATCACAAATAAAATAAATTCTAGTGACTAATACCCCACCACCCAGAAGAAAGAATGCTTATTGTTGCTTTAGTGTGGGTCCTTTTAGTAGGTAGGTAGGTAGGTAGGTAGGTAGATAGATTAGATAGATAGATAGATAGATAGATAGATAGACAGACAGACAGACACATACATACATACATAGAGAGATAGATAATGTGTATACACATATATATGCATATACTTAGGTACACATTTATTTCCATGCATTTATAGAAATTGTACCATATTGTACATATTTAGGAGCTTGTTTTTAATGATTAGCTATACATCATAAGTACTTTCCCTTGTCAATATGTATATTGATTTTAAAAAATTATTGATAGCTTAATGATATTCTAGTACATGGATGTAGCATAATTTATTGAACCAATTCCCTTTCATTAGATATTTAGGTAATTTCTAGTTTTAAAACTATTAAAATAATGCTATAAAGAGCAATCCAGGTATCCTTGAACTTCTTAATTCATATCTCCAGTTATTTACATAGGATGCATAAACATATAACTGCACTCCCCTTTTTGTATCACTCATCTTGCTGATAATTACCTGAACAGTGTGTGAAGTCTAGATTGAGAGCTGTGATGGGACAGAGACAACATTTACTTTATTCCTGGCACTGTGCAATTGGTTGGCACATAGTAGGTATTCAGCAAGTATTTGCTGAATGACTGAATGAAGCATTATGTGTCATATACAAAGTCAGTAACTATAGCTGGAAAAGGATTGGTCATTCTCATATCTAATTAGTTTATGTTAGAAATTTGCACACATGATTTAAAATGCTGAATGCATTAAAAATTCCCTCTTTCTTCATATAGTTACATGATCATGATAGAGAAAAATAATGTCATTTGATTTCCCACTACCTAGGTACAACCACTCTTTAACATTTTGGTCCCATATCCTTGTTGTCTTTTTGTTCTTTGCAATCATGCATCCATATCATTTTTACAAAAAATGAAATCATGCTATTCATACAGTCTCAACATTTTCTTAACTTTTTTCAATCTTTTTTTAAAAAACAAAAACAAAAACAGAGTCTCGGCTGGGTGTGGTGGCTCACGCCTGTAATCCTAGCATTTTGGGAGGCCGAGGGGGGCAGATCACCTAAGGTGAGGAGTTCAAGACCAGCCTGGCCAACATGGAGAAACCGCATCTCTTCTAAAAATACAAAATTAGCCAGGTGTGGTAGCACATGCCTGTAATCCCTGTTACTTGGGAGACTGAGGCAGGAGAATCACTTGAACCTGGGAGGCAGAGGTGGCGGTGAGCTGAGATTGCACTGTTGCATTCTAGCCTGGGCATCAAGAACAAAATGCCGTCTCAGGAAAAAAAAAAAAAGAAAGAAAAAAACAGAGTCTCACTGTTGCCCAGGGTGGAGTGCAGTGACATAATTGTAACTTACTGCAACCTTGAGCTCCTGGACTCAACCAGTCCTCCTGCCTCAGCTACCCAAGTAGCTAGGACTACAGGCACAAACCACCAGGCCCAGCTAATTTTTACTATTTTTTTAAATAGAGATGAGGTCTCACTATATTGCCCTGGCTAGTCTTGGACTTCTGGACTCAAGCAGTCCTCCTGCCTCAGCCTCCCAAAGTGCGGGGATTGCAGGCATGAGCCACTATGCTTAGCTTTTTTTTTCCTTTCGAGATGGAGTTTTGCTCTTGTTACCCAGGCTGGAGTGCAATGGAATGATCTTGGCTCACTGCAGCCTCCACCTCCTAGGTTCAAGTGATTCTCCTGCCTCAGCCTCCTGATGAGTATTTTTAGTAGAGATGGGGTTTCACAGTGTTGGCCAGGCTGGAGTTGAACTCCTGAGCTCATGTGATCTGCCTGCCTCGGCTCCCAAAGTGCTGGGATTATAAGCGTGAGCCACCATGCCTGGCTTTTGGTGACATTTATGTAGCATTACCTATTTCATTGTATGGAGGTACCATTTGAAAAGAACATATACCTTACATTCTTTTGTAAAGGGTAGAATCTCATGAAAGCTTGTTACAACTACTAAAAGCTTAGAAATCACTAATTTACATAATTCAAATTTACCAGTTATTCTGTTTCTATATCACAATATACAAACCTAGATATAGACTTATAAGTGGCAAAATTTTCTTAGATTGTTTAGAGTGAGGATGAGTGTTACAGAAGAAACAAGACAAAGTTTGTGAGGTTATTGTCTTGAATGGTTCTTAGAAAAAAATACTGGTATTTCTTTTTTTTTTTTTTTTGAAAGAAAGAAAAAAAGAAGAAAGAAAGAGTGAAAGAAAATAAAAAAAAGAATGAAAGAAAGAAAGAGGAAGAGAAAGAGGGAGAGAGAACGGGATTCTTGTTCTATTGCCCAGGCTAGAATGCAGTCTAAAAATTGGTATTAAAAACCTCTTTTAATGTCAATAATTGTGCTTAACAATGGAGACAGGAAGGAATCAGGGATGAAAATAA
>CAUYLG010028117.1:0-27936 GCA_963573385.1 Cacajao melanocephalus
ACATATGAAAAAATGCTCATCATCACTGGTCATTAGAGAAATGCAAATCAAAACTACATTGAGATACCATCTCACGCCAGTTAGAATGGTGGTCATTAAAAAATCTGGAGACAACAGATGCTGGAGAGGATGTGGAGGAATAGGAACACTTTTACACTGTTGGTGGGAGTGTAAATTAGTTCAACCATTGTGGAAGACAGTGTGGCAATTCCTCAAGGACCTAGAAATAAAAATTCCATTTGACCCAGCAATCCCATTACTGGGGATATATCCAAAGGATTATAAATTGTTCTATTATAAGGACGCAAGCACACGAATGTTCATTGCAGCACTGTTTACAATAGCAAAGACTTTGAACCAACCCAAATGCCCATCGATGATAGACTGGACAGGGAAAATGTGGCACATATACACCATGGAATACTATGCAGCCATAAAAAAACGATGAGTTCATGTCCTTTGTAGGGACATGGATGAACCCGGAAACCATCATTCTCAGCAAAATGACGCAAGAACAGAAAATCAAACACCGCATGTTCTCACTCATAGGTGGGTGTTGAACAATGAGAACACATGGACACAGGGAGGGGAGCATCACACACTGGGGTCTGTTGGGGGGAACCAGGGGAGGGACAGTGGGGGTGGGGAGTTGGGGAGGGATAACATGGGGAGAAATGTCAGATATAGGTGATGGAGAGGAAGGCAGCAAACCACATTGCCATGTATGTACCTATGCAACAATCTTGCATGTTCTTCACATGTACCCCAAAACTTAAAACACCATAAAATATATATTTAAAAAAATAAAAATAATAAAAAAAAAACATGGACTGTATCTACTTATCAAGGCCTATCTATCTAGAGCCACCACTGAGTGCCTAATCTGTTTGTAACAGCAGAGATCAACAGTGAGCCCTTGACATGGCACCATTCCCAGCTACTAGGCTGATTACGTTAGATCACTTCCTTCACGGAAGTGGCAGTGTTTTGCTCTTACTGGAACAGACACTTATTGTGGATGTACATTTGACTTCCCTGCCCATGTGCTCCTGCTAAAACCACTACAAAGACCATGTACAGAGTAACTTATTCACTCTCATTGTATTTCACACAGCATCACTTTTGACCAAGGAATTTGTGTCACAGCAAATCCACTCATGCAATCCACTGATCTTACCATGTTCCCCATTACCCTGAAGCAGCTGGCTTGATAGAATGGTGGAATGTTCTTTTGGAGACTCACGTATGGTCCTTTAGGATACAAAGTATGCTCTAGATCAGCATCCAACATATATTTCTGTTTTTTCCTTAGCCAGAACTCATGGGAATCAAGGGGTGGAAATAGGACAGGAACCTTTCACTATTAGCCCAAGCAATCCACTAACAAACTATTGCTTCCAGTTCTTGTGATATCAGCCTCAGGTGGCAAAGAGATCTTAGTTCCAAAAGGAGGAGTTCTTCTGCCAGGGGACATATGATGACTCAGTTGATCTGGAGTGCCACCTGACCACTTTGACTCATGCCACTGGGGAATCAACAAAGAAGGCAGTGATCGAACCTAGGCTGCTTCTACACAAAGAGAATCAGGAGGAATACGTCTCGAAAGCTAAAGTTCCAGGTTTCCTCTTAGTACTCCCATATCCCATGATTAAAGAGAATAGAAAACTACATCGATTCAATTTAGCAAGACTGCTAATGGCCTAGAATGTTCAGGAACAAAGATTTGGTTTATACTACCAGGCAAGAACCCATGACCAGTTGAAGTCCTTACTAAAAACAAAGGGAGCATGAATAGGTAGTGGAAGAATGTAGTTCTAAATACCAGCTATGGCCACATGACCAGTGACGGATATAAGTACTGTAATGGATATGAGTACTTCTTCCTTATTTTTATATGACTTTGTGCAAACACATGTATAAATGCATGTGTATATATTTCTTTAACCAATTGTTTTGTGCCTGTCTTCTGTCTCATTTCCTCATCATCTAACATAAAATGTGTTAATACGATTTAACTTAATATATCAATATATAAGTTGTAGGATAGCAAAGGGAAAGTGAGAATCTGATGTGAATCTGTTAAAAGAAAAATGGATATCACCCCGCCCCCCCCCCAAAAAAAAAAGAACGTTGAATTCTCTCTGAAGGAAAAGTGTGCTTTGGTTGTACTTGGGACAGACGTACCATGTTAGAGGCAGGCATGACTTTGTTATCATCTTTAATTGGAAATTTGGTTTGATTTAAGGAGATAGGTAGGACGCCAAGCTGTCAAGGGGTGGCTTTGTAAAGAGTGAACCCGACTAGATTCAACTCAGTTTCCCAGAATTTCCTTTTCCATGTGTTTCTGGTTAGGGGGGACCACAGGAGAGATTCTCAGGCAAAATTTGGAGAGGGGAGTAAAGCAGCAGTCATTTGCTAGCTCATATCTGTTTCTTTGCTGCTGGATCACCTCTTGCATGAGCCAGCAGCTGGGCCTGCAACCGTTCCACCTTCCCCTGGATGGATCCTCCTGAAGCTTCTCCAACTCCTAGGCCAGGCACACATCTGTGCTGAGTTCTATAATGAAGGGCTTTGCCTTTGAAGGGCTTTATACAACCAAGGTTAGAGGCATTCAGAACTGATGCAAGTTTCAGGCTGTCCTTCTGAGCTCCCGCTGTGTCTGGGGTTCCAGCCTGCTCTGGTTCTTTTTATCCATCTTCCTTTCCTGACAACCTGTCATTGGAATTTAAGCTCCTTCGTCAGACGTGAAGACAATGGCTTTGTAGACATGACTTAACCACACCATACTACAAGGTTATGTCATGTCAAACCCCCGTAACTATATGAGATATATATACATACATACACAGACATCCTAATGTTTTTGCTTCTCTATTGACACCTGACAAATACAGCATTTCGGTTGAATGTTAAAAGGTTACATTCTTTAAGAAAAACAGATTTTTAAGGCAGAATTGACATACAGTAAACTGCACATATTTAAGTTGTACAGCATGATAAGTTTTGACACATGCAGATCCCCTAATCAAGACAGTGAACATATTCATCACCGTTGGACGTTTCCTTGTTCTCCTTTCTATCCCTCTGTCTTTTCCACTCCTTCCCCACCTCCCCAGGCAACCACTGCTGCTTTTTCGTCCTCTAGATTAGTTTGCATTTTCCAGAGTTTTATATAAACAGAATCGTACAGTATGTACTCTTTTTTTTAGTCTGGCTTCTTTCACTCAGTATAATTATTCTGAGATTTTTCTATGCTGTTATGTGCTCATTCTAAAATAGTTTGTAAGGTTAAATTCTTTCTTTTTTTTTTTTTTTGAGGCAGAGTCTTAAGTGTTGCCTAGACTGGAGTGCAATGGCACTATCTTAGCTCACTGAAACCTCCACCCCCCAGGTTCAAGCGATTCTCCTGCCTCAGCCTCCCAGGTAGCTGGGATTACAGGCACCTGCCATCATGCCAGGCTATTTTTTTTTGTATTTTTAGTAGAGACAGTGTTTCACTATGTTGGCCAGGCTGGTCTCAAACTCCTGTCCTCGTGATCTTCCCACCTTGGCCTCTCACAGTGCTGGGATTACAGGTGTGAGCCACAGTGCCTGGCCCAAGGTTAAATTCTTAATGAACAACATTCTGGTTAAGTAGAGATCCATCACATGTATTTAGATACATTCTGACTGGGCATAATCCAGAGAAACCAAAATGCAAGCCATCAGAAGTGATGCATTAGGAACATTTCCTTATATCAGAAAGGTCTAGAGATAGTATCATTACATCAGCCTCACCATTAAGTGGAGGGGGAAAAAAGCTTCTTTGGAAAGGGTTTCCAAAGGCTGGACTTTGTATAAAACAGAGATCTTGGTAAGTGGAGTCGGGTTGGACAGCACCATCTCAGGAGGTTAGCCAGGAAACCTAGGGAAGGAGTGGGACACCATCCGCTGAATTTTGAGTGTGGCATCTTCTGAGAGAGTCATGGAATGACATCATCCTGAATAACCGTGAGTCATCCTTGTTCTTACCTTTCCTCAGTACCATTGGCATGTGAATTCAGCAGCCCCAGAGTTTCTCCTTTCACCCGGTTTTGTTCCAGCCCCATTTGCTCCCGCATTGCCCCAGATGAGCCAGGAGGGACAGATTGCTCTACAGGGTACCTGACAACCTCCAAATATGAGTCATGGAAAGCAATATCATGTAGTTGGCATTTGACTAAAAATCAAAAGATCTGGATGTTAACCAGGACCTGCCACTTAATTATAAGCTATGTGACTATGGATAAATCAAATTCTCTCTCTGAATCTCATTTCCTCAACTGTAAACTGAAGGAGTTGGACAAGGTGATCTTGAAAATACCTCCATTCTATGTAATTAAGAGTGGGCTAATAGGCTAGGCACGGTGACTCACGTTTGTAATCCTAGCACTTTGCGGGGCCAAGGCAGACAGATCACGTGCAGTCAGGAGTTCAAGACCAGCTTGGCCAACATGGTGAAACCCCATCTCTACTAAAAGTATAAAATTTGGGTAGGTCTCAGTGGCTCATGCCTGTAATCCCAGCACTTTGGGAGGCCAAGGTAGACAGATCACCTGAGGTTAGGAGCTCAAGATCAGCCTGGCCAACTCATGAAACCCCATCTCTACAAAGATACAAAAAAAAAAAAAAAATTAGCTAGGCATGGTGGTGGGTGACTGTAATCCCAGCTACTCTACAGGTGGAAGAAGTGCTTGAATCTGGGAGGCAGAGGTTGCAGTGAGCCGAGATCTCGCCATTGTAGAGCGAGACTCCATCTCAAAGAAAAAAAAATTAGCTGGCTGTGGGAGCACGTGCCTGTAATCTCAGCTACTCAGGAGGCTGAGGCAGGAGAATCCCTTGAAACCAGGAGGCAGAGGTTGCAGTGAGCTGGGATAATGACATTGTACTCCAGCCTGGGCAACAAGAGCAATACCCTGTCTCAAAAAAAAAAAAAAAAAAAAAAGTGGGACAAAAAATGCCCAGAGGATTAACAGGTATAGTGTATAGTCATGCCAAGCACCATGTGGACAGCCTGAATTAAATCCCTATTTGTAAATGTGCTAGGCTACAGCATAGCCATCCATTCATCCATCTGTCCATCCATCCATCTACCTGTCCATCAATAAATATTCACTAAGCACTTCTATGTGCAAGATATTGTGGTCAACTTTCCAGACAGGAAGATGAATGTGGTCTGGCTCCCTTCTTCAAGGTGCTCACAGTTCACTGAAGGCAGAAACATTTACACATAACTAATTACATGTGATAATTTTTAAATGTATATTCAGAACAGAGATGGTGCTTTGGGAATATCTTGATGCTCAGAACCTTGAACAAAGTCAAAGGAAAATAATTTTTTTTCTGAATATCAGAATATATGGAACAAACAGCATTTTAGAAAGTACTATATGGAGATATGGGAAAGAGGGATTTAAAATATTCCTTTAAACTAAAAATAGAACTATGGTTTGACCCAGCAATCCCATTCCTGGATATATACCCAAAGGAAAATAATTGTTCTACCAAAAGACACCTGCAAGCATACGTTTATTACAGCACTAGTCACAACAGCAAAGACACAGGTTCAACCTAGGTGTCCATTAATGGTGGACTGGATAAAGAAACTGTGGTACATATACACCATGGAATACTATGAAGCCATAAAAATGAATGGAATCATTTCCTTTGCAGAGATGTGGCTGCAGCTGGAGGCCATTATCTGAAGTGAATTAGTGCAGAAACAGAAAATCAAATATTGCATGTTCTCACTTATAAGTGGGAGATAAATATTGAGTACACATGGACATAAAAATGAAAACAAAGACACTGGGGTCTCCAAAAGATGGAAGTGAGGAAGTAAGAGTTTAAAAGCTACCTGTTGAATACTATGTTCACTATTTGGGGGATGGTTCAAATAGAAGCCCAAACCTCAGCATCACACAATACATCCATGTAATAAACTTACACATGTACCCCCTGAATCTGAAATTTTTTTTAAGTTCCTTTAGGAAACCCTTTTCCTTGACATGTCTTACTGACTGTTATACATATTTTTATATATATTCATTACTGCAGCAGACTTTTAGGAAGAGAAAGAGGAGAGAAAATAAAATTCAAATTCTACTCTCCATATAACTGAACAAGTAACCATCAACCCCTCTGGGAAAGGCCACAAACTTTGAAGAAAAAGGAGACAGTTATCTAGAATTAGCCAAATGTAACTAAGCCGATGTTATTAACTTACACTATTATGTATAAATGTGATGACTGTAAACTGGAGTTTCATCTTCACGAAGCAAATATGTATTTTTGAGACTGACCATCATCAACACTAAAATGTTTACATATTAGCATCTACATTCTCCAGAGATAGTTTTAAAGAATTAAATTTATATTTTCAAAACGCTACTTGATTTTTCTCAGTTTTGTCAGAATCAAACAACTGTTGGTTAAACGACAATCATAAACAGCTTCTACCAAGAGAAAAACCCAGGACGTCATTTCTAGTTTTTGTTCTTAACTTGTGCAGTTGAAGATATTATTAAAGAAACAGAATATGCATATTTTAATGGTTAAACTTAAAATGTTTAACTGTTCGGCATCCAGCAAACTGGGTGAAGTTTGTTCTTCTATCTGACTTCCGAGAAGCCAGCAAGCCAGGTCATGTGGCTGGCTGATCTCCCAGCACCACCCACCTCAACTCCATGAGATGCCATCAGATCCCACCCAAAGGAGTCAGTCGTCCCCATGAAACAATGACCAATTCTTATAAGACACAACTGGAGCTCTGTTGCCGTGGCACAGGAAGGCTCGATAAGATCGCCCAGCCACAGCATTCTTTTGTGTCAGCAGACGCAAGTGGGATGTTCCTTCTGCAGCTCTTACCGAGCAAGAGGAAGTGGGCTTTGAAACACAATGTTCACTGAAATCGGCTTTCATCTGAGGAATCCCAGGGTGGCTCCTGCTTCACGATGTGCATTCGGTCTGCAGCTGAGCTCTCCTGATGCATTTCCGTTGTTTGTTCTGGAGGGAAGGCAGCACCTTTATGGGACTCACCCTTTTACTAGGTAAAGGGCACCACATTGTGCTGGGCAAAGCATTATGTGTCAGGATGTCTCCAGTGAGTCTGGAGCCTAGAGGAGCATCAAAAATAAAATTTAAAAAAATCAAGTCTTCCGCCATCCTGGCTCACTGGTGGAACAATTTAGGAGAGGAACACAAAGCCATCTAATGACCCCTGGGGAGAATATGCTTGTTTGGTGACCTTAGGAGCAGGAAGTCATTTATTGCTCTAGTTGCTACATTGGGCATGATGCCACAGGACACAAATGGGGGTACGGAACGTGAGTCTGAGTGTTGGCCCAATAGAACCTGTCTAGAAGCAGCCTGGGATCCGTGATCCATTGTGGGGCAATTCTGGCTCTTAAGAAAATGAAGAGGAGCAAGTAATCCAGTGTCAAATCATGGGTGAGAAGTCTTTCCATCCCATTGTCCTAGTTTTATAATTTAGCAATTCATCTTCTTTTCAGAGAAAACCATTCTGGATCCAAAACAGATTTTCTTTAAGAAATGGTCTCAGTCAGTACATGGAGAAAAAAGCCAACACTGTTAGGCCCATCTTTTCTTCTTGCTAGACACCTCTTCCTTTCTATCTGCTCCACCCAATCTGGGCCAACTAGTTTCTAACGCAAAAAGAGATCAACAATCAACTCCCAATAGGGATAGAAGAGTGAACAGAACACTTTTTGACTTCCATGGCACTTTCAACTCTGAACATATTTTTTCTTTTGACTCTCAAAATAAGCTGGCAAAGTTAGATAGGCATTGTTAGTACAGAGACAAAGTTAAAGACCCTTGAACCTCGTAAAGAGCTGGCAGCAGAACATATGGAGAAAACACGTGTGTCAGGTTCCTCAGGTAGGCCCTGTTCATCAGGTCAGATCCCTTAGGTGTGTGGACAAGTGATCAGTCTCCAGTTGACTAAAGGCTGGCTTTCATCACCACCAGAGGGCTGACTCCCCTACATATGTCTGTGTGTCTATGGCAAGGTAGATAGGACCCATATATAAGGAAATACTGATACTGAAAAACTTGAAAAACCTGGAAGTTGCTTCTTGGAATCCAATGTTCTTGTCCTAATCTAAAAAGAATAGATGTCAATCTTGTAACTGACGCAAGACACTGACGAAAATGACGATCCGTGCACTTAGCTTTCCCAAGAATGAAATGAATCGAAAAGTACCAAGAAATCAAAATTCTAGCTAAAGCTCATGAAAAGGACCCAAACTACTCCCTAAATGGCTTATCTTTAGCTGAGCTCATAACAGAACTCTTGAATTCCTGGGAATTTGATAAAGTCTTCTTGCAGTATTCTTCAGAAAGGATTACCCAAACCTAGGGACAGCAAAAGTTTCTGATGATCTTTCCCCTACTTATGACTCAACTTATCCCTAACTACAATAGGCTTCTGGAAAAGAGAATTTATATTAGCAAATGGCTTTTAGTAAAAGGGTCTGTGAAACTATCTCTTTCTTATCATCCTGTTCCCCCAAACCAAGTTAAAAGGATAAAATGAAATTAAATTATTAAATAAAATGGATAACCAGAGGCCAAAACTTTGCAAAGGAGATTCCTGCATTGAGTGAGATACTCTGGCATTCTTTTTAACTCTAAGATTCTATGACTTTAAAAATTCCGGCCAGGCGCAGTGGCTCATATCTATAATCCTGACACTTTGGGAGGCTGAGGTGGGTGGATCACTTGAGGCCAGGAGTTCGAGACCAGCCTGACCAACATGGTGAAACCTTGTCTATATTAAAAATACAAAAAATTAGGCAGGCATGGTGGTGCACACCTGTAATCCAAGCTATTCAGGAGGCTGAGGCAGGAGAATTGCTTGAACCCAGGAGGTAGAGGTTACAGTGAGCCAAGATGGTACCACTGCACATCAGCCTGGGCTACAGAGTGAGACTCTGTCAAAAAAAAAAATTCTAGAGAATAATGCTGGAGCACGTTTTATATATATATATTTATACAACACACACATCTTTGAACAACGTGGGTTTGAACTGTGCTGTACACTTATATGTGGATCTCCTTCAGCCTCTGCCACCCCTGAGATAGCAAGCCCAACCCCTCCTCTTCCTCAGCCTACCAAACGTGAAGCCAATGAGAATGAAGATCACTGCTGATCCGCTTGCATTTAATGAATTATAAATATATTTCTTCTTCCTTAAGATTTTCTTAACTTTTTCTTCTCTAGCTTACACACAATATATAATACATATAACATACAAAACAAGTATTAGTTGTTTATGTTATCAGTAAGGCTTTTGGTCAACAGTAGGCTGATAGTAGTTTTGGGCGAGTTAAAAGCTTTACATGGATTTTCAACTGCACGAATCCCACATTGTTCAAGGATCAACTGTTTGTATATTCTCTGGGCTGGGACCACATAAATAATGTCCAGAAGAGAGATCACATATTATATTATTCATATCTAATTCAATTTGTTTTAATTTAGGGAAAAATATATGTACTGAATACTGCTATGTGTCCAGGACTATATAACACAACAAATAAAAAGATACATCCCTGCCCTCAAAAACATCACAGTAATGGTCTAAAGGTGATCACATAAACAGATGTTTTTAGAACAATATACTATGTGTTGAGATAGAGTGACACCCATGGTAACATGTGCCCTAACCGGATGGACCCTAACTTGTCTTATGAAGCAACAGGAAAGACTTCCAGTAGATGCAATGCCTGAGCTGATACTTTAGGCTTGAAAAGTAATTGTTTAAGTAAAGAAGATGATGAAGGATATTCTAGACAGAAGGACTAACAAGAGAAAACGTAAGGAGGCCTGAAACATGAGGCACATTTGGATAGATACAAGAAGTTTGGTATTCCTGTAAAGCTAAGAGCAAGGAAGAAATGGGGTAACGCATGTATGCAGAGGCCAGAATGAAGATGGTCTTGAAATTTTAAAGCTCCTTTAAGATGTAGACAAAAGAAATCAGAACAGGATTTAGGTCTCACCACTTTCCGATATTGAGACTTCAGAAATTAGTGTGAGGTAAGAAATCAAGAAACTGAGAAGACAAGATGGAGGTTTTCCTAAGATCAAAAGATTTGCTTAGAGGTGATGAATGACCTCTAGAGGTGAAGGCGGAGTTAAAACATTACTGACATTTTGGCCAGTTGCTTACAGCCTCTTGAGAGACCTCTAAAGAGCACTATCAATATGATTCTTTTTTCTTCCTTAGAAGTAACCAACAGGACATCCACAAAGGCCTAGGTCTTAACTACAGTTCTGTGGACATAAGAATAAATAAGAAATCAGGACATAAGAAAAAAGGGAGAAGAAGAGGATCAAACTTTGCAGGATATATGTAAAATACTTTTTGTGACCTTAAACTATGAAATTAAAAATGTAATAAAAAGGAAATGGTTTTGAAATTAGATTGCTGGATACAAGCTACAAAAAGAAAATGAAGAGAAGTGGCCAGGCATGGTGGCTCACACCTGTAATCCCTGCACTTTGGGAGGCCGAGGTGGGTGGATCACTTGAGGTCAGGAGTTTGAGACCATCCTGGCCAACATGGTGAAACTCCATCTCTACTAAAAATAAAAAAAGCAGCCAGGCATGGTGGCGCAGGCCTGTAATCCCAGCCACCTGGGAGGCTGAGGCAGGAGAATCACTTGAACCCAAGAGGCAGAGGTTGCAGTGAGCCGGGATTGTACCACTGCATTCCAGCCTGCATGACAGAGTGAGACTCCGTCTCAAAAACAAACAAACAAAAAAAGAAAATGAAGAGAAGCAAGTCATCTGCAGTGTCAAATCATGGGTGACTTGAACCTGCTCTATAGAAAGTAACAATAGCAAAGATGACTTAAGTTTAACAAAGGGCAGTGTGCATTTAGTAAATTAGAAATAAGGAAGAATACTGGGATCTTTCTTTGGTTGGGAAACTGATAGAAACTACTGTTATTAATATAATTGCACAATAAGGCAAGAAAGACCTTTATTAAAGCAATATAGAAGAGAATCCCTAGGGCTTTGCAAGGAAGGAGCTTGAAGTATGCCTCACCTGCCCCTTCATCCTTCTCAAACCCCACCTCTTAGTGACTTAACAAGGTCAAGGAGAAAACAGCTGTGGAGCAACCAGGGCGAGCTATATAATTTCTGGTGTCCAGAACAAAATGAAAATGCAGAACTTGTTATTCAAAAAGCAGAAAATAACATGATATTAAAGGTACTAAAATAGTTTTTTCTGTTCTTTCACAGTCTTTCTCTTGATTTGTCATGGGATTTTTGTTACTATAATTCTGTTCTAAATAAGAAAAAATAAAATTTTAAATTATTAGCAGGATTCTTAACATTCATCTTTATATTGTGAAATGCCAGTCTTCAATGCAAATTTAAAAGCCATTAACGCAAATGTAGAATCATCAAAATCACACAATTTGTGTTTGGTACTCATACATGCATATGTATTTTGCTCTGACCAGAACAGTGGAAATGCTTCAGAATACTAACTCAGCTGTTCTTACTTCTCTTCTTCATACACATACATTCTACCAGCTTCCTCTACCTCTGACTTACTGATGGGTAAGAAAAAACTAAAAGGAAAGTAAACTGTGGATTAACTTATCTTTCTCTTTCCTTTATGTTACAATTTCTAGCATATGTGGTTGGCTAATACAGGGAAATAACATGAGTTATGGATATGATAGAGTTCCTTGCTGTTCCTGTTTTTTAGAACTCAATTTTCTTTTGTCTGCATTCAAAGCAAGTTCTCATTCAAAGGAAAAGTGATCTCTTGCAGTTATCAGACCACTTCTCCCGCTACTTACACAGTGGTAGACCAGACATGCTTACCGTTGCTTGCTTTGAGTTCTCGTGAACTCCCATGCATCGTGGGTCCACTAGAATGTTCTGCTCATGGGCCATGGTGAATACTACATGGCTAATGGGGTAACGAGGTATCACAGCAATTATGCATTGTATGTGTCTTCTCTGCTCATGCACATGCTCCATTGTCCCATTTCACTCGTTTTCAAACCACAAGTTCAAAGACAAAATTATCAAGAATTTTTAAATGGCAATAGAAAGGTATGAAGCCAGGCACAAAGCCTCCTTAAGCACTGTATGAGTGTACAATTTGCATGTTCATGAGGCCAGCCCAAGAAGCAATGGCTAATATTCTTAACTCTCCCTTAACTATTATTTGGAGAAATTGTTTCTTCTCAATTATTTCTTATTCTGATCACAGAGCTAATTTAGAAAATGCCCTGAGATTAACAAAATCTCCAATAGTGCAATTTATAACCCAACCTATAGAAATTAGGTAGTAAGACTAAATAATTGTAGGGAAACACAGCTGCAGAAATGATTTAGCTGCCTGAACCAAAGACCTTTTAATAAATAGAAATTAAGATTGAAATAATTTGAGCTAATATCTTAATGACTATTACAAATTTAATCTTAAGATCCTACAACAATGACCCATGTAGATGGCCCATTGTCTATTTTTAGTCTTGGGAAAGGGGAAAATTCAAGCTTAGAGTGCTCCCTTGTCCACCAAAAAGCAAGATGGAGCAATACAGGAGGGAATAACTTAATGCTGCCCTTGGATATACGGCACTGGAACACTAGGGATTTTCATGGGATAGCCTAGAGCTGAAAAATGATTGCTTCTTTTGCCTCCTTTGAGTTGCAACACCATCATTTTTAAGAATGCCACCTTGGAATGTGATTCACTTTAAAGACATTACTTGGTGATAATATCAATATTTTGTATTGCTTTCTTGTACGGGTCCATGAACATCTACAATTTCATACATGTTAAATTAGAATATCCTGATGAAAAAGGGTTAATATTGAAGTACCCAGCAGAAGACATGCCTGACACATTTCATTACCAGAAAAAAACTGGAAGGCACTCATCCAGGAACTCATAAAAGATACAGTAGAGAATGTTGATTGGCAGTTTTTAGCCTCTGCATCTGGAGAGTTATTTATAGTCGAATCTTGATAATCAGTGGTAAAGGAGAAAAAGGAAAGAATAGATTATTGGAACCATGCATCATTCACAAACCATTTTAAACAGTTGTTTTTAACTGCCACTTTCTATCAAAATGTCAACCAGATTTATTAACAAAGAGTCCATTTACAACTTGGTGTTACTTTTTATGTCATCTGCTGATCCTCATGATAAATGTCAGACTAGGTCAGAGCATTGTTGGGTAACCATAAACAAAGGATAACAAACAAATGAACTATTACTATGAAAAAGTGACTGATTTACTTTGACCCTGCATGAGCATATCATACAACTTTAACAGCTCACAAAACTTGAGTGCTGAGCCTAATAGCTTGAGGAATACTTAGATCACTTAACACACGTCTTTTAAATCCCAAGTCATATGGTTTTAAAAAATTTAAACTCACTCAAAACTAGCAAAGTGTAACTGACTAGAAAATAACTACTGATCCTTTCACTTTAAAAAACTTTCTTTGAGTTAGGATATGTAGCCAAAAGGCCAAGTCTCAATAATTCTAGAAGTTTCTGAAAGATCTGTTTCATTAAGTTGGCCTGTCAGAAAGAGCTTCACTCAATGGATCATTTGTTTTTGGACCTTATTTGATAAAAGCCTTAGCACAGGAACTCTTCTTGGGATGTAAAACTGCTTTAATATTCAATTAATTGATAATGACTGATGTTAATAATACCACAAGTTTATCTGATGCCATAAACCAAATGGATTGTGTTTAGATTCTATCACCTATTAGAATTAGAGTAGGCTACTGTTTTGTGTGCTCTAATTTGGGGTTTGCATCCAGAATGTTGCATACTCAGCTCATGAGTTCTAAGATGCCTTTCAATTAATCTTAAATTCCTCACCATGATTGAAAAGAAGCACTTTCAACAAGGTGAGGATACTGTATTACATCTCTTTCCATTTAGAATAGATTTTCAATGTCACATTCGACAATTTTTTGGATGATAGCATTCACTGACTGCCTATTACACCCCATGCTTTATGCTATGCACTATTCATGGAGGAGTTCATTTAATATTGACCCAAAATCCATGAAGCAAGTTCTATTATTAAATTCATTTACCAGTGAGAAAATAGGGACCTAGAGAATAAATGTACATTGCCTAAGAACGCTCACCTTTTAAGTGGTAGGCATGAAATATGACCCCAACTTTCTCACATTGGAACCTGAGCTCTTATCCATTATTCTACATTGAAACCTATTTCATTGCAACAGAAGATGTTGTATTTGATAACATTAAACAGGGTAGGAATAATACATCTTCGACAAATAGTTAACTGAAATGCATACATTTCTTTAGGTGAAGCTGACTCCAAATTGTTGCAGCATGTCACTATAGCAGCTGAAAAAGAGCAAAATCACTAATGAGAGGATAAAGGAAGCAAAACATAGGTTATGAAAAACAATATAGCCTTGGAGAAGTTGCCATGTAGACAAATTGATGGAGAAGAAGGAGAGGAAGCAATGGGCCTCCAAAAAGAGTTGGTACCCTGGCCGGGTGCAGTGACTCACGCCTATAATCCCAGCACTTTGGGAGGTGGGCGGATCATGAGGTAAGGAGATTGAGACCATCCTAGCTAACATGGTAAAATCCCATCTCTACTAAAAATACAAAAAATTAGCTAGGTGGCACATGCCTGTAGTCCCAGCTATGCGGGAGGCTGAGGCAAGAGAGTTGCTTGAACTCAGGAGGTGGAGGTTGCAGTGAGCTGAGAAAATGCCACTGCACTCCAGCCTGGGCAACCAGAGCAAGACTCCATTTCAAAAAAAAGAAAAAGAAATTGTTGGTATGCTATTACACAAGTGCTTCAGAAGGTACCAGTGCATAGTATATGTGATGGTTTTCACTGTAATTACTTCTATACTACTGTATCTGAGAGTGGATTCTTCTAAAAGTGAAAAATCAACTCTATTTTCTACTTCTGTCTCCTCATTCTATCTCATCCTCTACTTGTTCTTAATCAGCTCAGAATAAAATGAATCTCTAATCTAGCCCACAGTTAGTGTTGACATGCCACTTGTTGAAAGTAATTAATCTTCAGCTTATAAATTCACGAACCAACTGGTAGCCCCCAGATCATCATGAAATTGACTAGGTTTTCATCATCAAGTCTCTTGCTCATCTGGTAGGACTATACATCCAAATGGCACCATTATTCCTGAGATTCTTTTTCTTCTGATAAAAAAAAAATTAAAGTTTTTAGAATTGAGAGCTTTCTCTGGAACAATATTTTCTATGTAAACCAAGAAAAAAGGAGAGACACCTAAATTATAGGTGATGTAGTTTTGATGAGATAAACACATCTTGAAGCCTAATATTTAGTAGCATAAGAATCTTTTGAGAAATTGCTTTTTGAATTGAAGAAAGATAATAGAACAAGGGTAATTCCTGATGACTGAATGTAAAAGTTTTAAAATTTTTGTTGTCTCTGCACATAGAAAAAAATCCCTCTAATTCCAAACTAGTGGTTTGGAAAGTGAGCTGTAAAGTGGGCGATTTTAGTACATTCTCCTACTCAGAAACTCTGTTAAAACAGAAGCAGCGGGATTTGAGAGCAAAAGGCCTTCTGTTCATCTACAAGCTTTCATTTGGATCATTGAGTTTACTTTTTGTGGCTACATGGGCTCTTTATAAAATAATAATTCATGTGTACCTCCCATTTTTATGTCCCTAAATTGTTTTTAGTAAAAAAAAAAAATAGTGAGTGTCTAAAAGAATTGGATTAATGAATCCAGATGGAAGTTTGGATTTGTGTTGGATGATGCTTTAAAGTACAAAACAGATATACTTCTAAGGTCAGAGAGATTGAACCTGAATTGTTTGTAAAAAGAAACTTGAATATTGGACAGTTTTCAATACTGTTTATAGTAATATTATCATGTAAATGTGGAAATAACTCTTCAGTTTGTCCCAATCTCAGCGCCTGGGGGTGAAGTTTTATTTTTATGTCCTCTATGTTACTACATGATAACATTTAGTAAAGTCACATTTCATTGTGACTGACAATATCTTATGAGAACAGAGCTTAACAAAACAAAGCTGAAAGAAGAGTTTTGGCTTTGCTTCATATTTTATTTCCTGTCCATAGCTTATTGTTATCAAGGATGGAGAGCCTTTTTACATTCTTTAGAATATAGAGTTCATTTACCATTTGTAGATATTTATACTAGAGTGAGTGAACAAATGACACTGTAGCTTTTAACAATAAAGAAATGGCCCATTAAAAATAGTCTTCTGCTCAGTCACTTTTAGGGTAAGTTAAGCTTGAGTTAAGATGTTTTGATTATACCAAACTATTTGACTCAATTTTTTTTTTTTACATTTTGACCCTGAAATATGTATCAGACCTTTCTTTTTCAATTATTCTACTTTATACTAAAGATTATCCAATTCCAGGATAAAATTTCCAATGAGGTAAAAATAAAAGTTGAAGGATTATGGTCAATAGAAAGATCATTGGTTTATTAGGATTTTGTCCTTTGCTGACTTTAAAAAAGCATTTACTAGATTTTGAAGTAAACTTTCCACTCACAGAAAAAGGATTTATGGAAAAATAACATTTATGTGGGAAAAGAAAAAAAAACTCACTGCTGCTTTATCCTCTCTGCAAGGACAGGTAGGGGGAAAAGCACTTATTATTTCTCTGTCTCTAATCAAATAAATTAAGAGAAATTTTAATGGAGAATATTTTTGTTCTAAAAAAGAAAGAAGAGGCATGGTTTGAAACCATCAAGGATTACTTCCCGTGTGGAAGAAGTCAGCTGCATGCGTACAATAGTGAAGCTATGTTCCCTCCTGGAGCCAGACCAAGGTCAGAAATTTCAATTGTGATTCCTGACTCATGGAAAATTCTGACGCATTTTATATGTGTGAGGCTAGGTACATGCAAACCCACCAATTCTTTAGCACAATCGGTGTTTTTACTCATTACTTTTTTTTTTAACTAAGAAAGAGCATAACTGGAGGAATGCTAAATTCATAATACATTAGAACACAACCTCCCCTCCTGATTCCTCCCTCTTAAGAGTTTCTCTGATATTCATACTATTAGGGTTTGTCCCACGTCTCAAGGTTGAATACTAGCAAGTATCCTTAGTTTTTTCAAGATATTTAAAGATAATTGTATTTAAGTCATTGCATATATTATTTATGGGAATGAAAACTGTTGCAATTTTTTTGGATGGCAATTTGGCAATATCTATTGAAATATCTCCTCTGCCAAGAGACTTCCAGTTTCGGCTCTGATGTGTAAAGAGCTTGGAAGCTGTCATTTCCATCCTTACAACAAGATCAAACTGAAAAACTGAAAATTATCAACTTTTCTTGGACCCATGAGAGACATGAGGAACAAACTCTGCTCCCACTACTCCTACAAAATTCTTGAATCCAGAAGTGAGTCCAGCTGAGATCTGCTCACGGGAAGCAGCTGCCTCTGGAGTTCACAAACTGGTAAGAACTCTTACATGGCAATTCTGACAAATTGCTAGAGGCTGAGTGTGCATTTGCCTTGGAATGAGAAACTCTTAGGAGTCATGACCTTAGGGTTGAAACACAAACTCTTTCTGAGCAGGAGTACTCAGGGAAGCCGAAACTGAAGAAAAGCCAAAAAATAAAAAGACGCTGGAGGAATTTGAAGCCTCTGGCACCTGTAATTACTTCAGATATTAAACGCAGCCCAGCTCCTAGCAGATTAACATAAAACCTCACACTAGAAGTCAATTTACCTCTGTCCCTATTACCCAGTATGATGCATCTGGCTTTCCACACACACACAAAACTTACAAGGCAAGCCAAATCCAAAAAACCACAATCTAGAAAGATAAAGCAAGCCTCAAAACCAGGCTCAGATATGACACAGACATAGAAATCAACAGGGAATTTAAAATAGCTATGATTAAAATCTGAGGGTTCTAATGTAAAAAATAGAACACATGCAAGAACAGATGGGTAATTTAATGAAGAAATGTAAACTCTAAGAAAAAATAAAAATTAAATACTAAAAAGAAAAAAAACCAGTAAGATAAATGAAGGATACCTTTGAGAGGCTTATCAGTAGACTGGAAATAGCTGAGAGAAGAATCAATCAGTGAACTTAAGTTAGATCAACAGAAACTTCTCAAACAGAAATGCAAGGAAACAGAATTTAAAAAAATAGAATATCTAAGAACTGTAGGATAATTTCAAAAGGTATAATATACATGTAATTGGAATACCAGAGGAAAAAAAAAGAGAGAGTGGAGCAGAAGAAATATTTGAAGCAATAATGGCCAATAATTTTCCAAAATTAATCACCAACACCAAGCTACAGGTCCAGAAAACTTAGAGAACAGTGGCAGGATAAATACCAAAAAATCTAAACCTAGGCATATTACTCAAAATACAGAAAACCAAAGACAAATAAATTCTTAAGAGAAGCCAGAAGACACTGGGCGCTGTGGCTCACACCAGTAATCCCAGCACTTTGGGAGGCCAATGCAGGTGGATCATGTGAGTCCAGGAGTTTGAGACCTGGGCAACATAGCAAGACACTGTCTCTACAAAAAATTTAAAAATTAACCAGGCATGGTGGCATGCACCTGTAATCCCAGCTACTTGGGAGGCTGAGGCAGTAGGATCACCTGAGCCCAAGAGTTCAAGACTGCAGTGAGCCATGTTTGTACCATTGCACTCCAGCCTGGGTAACAGAGTAAGACGCTGTCTCCAAAAACAAAACAAAAAAACAAAAAAAGCAAAAACATGCCAGGAGGAAAATATCACTTCATCTACAGAGGAATAAGAATAAAAGCACAGTGAACTTCTCCTCAAAACTAACATAATCTAGAAGAGAATAGATTGAAATATTATTTTTGTTTGTTTTTTTAATTGAGACAGAGTCTCACTCTGTCACCCAGATTGGAGTATAATGGTGCAATTTCGGCTCATTGCAACTTTGATCCTCAAGCAATCCTCATGCTTCAAACTTCTGTGAGTAGCTGAGATTACAGATGTGTGCCACCACACCGGGCTAATCTTTTGTATTTTTAGTAGAGAAGGGGTTTTACCATGTTGGCCAGGCTGGTCTCAAACTTGGGGGCTCAAGTTATCTCCCCACCTTGGCCTCCCAAAGTGCTGGAATTCGAGGCGTGAGTCACTGTACCTGGCCTGAAATATTCAAGATGTTGAACAATAACAACAAAAAACACCAACCTTGAATTTCATACCCATTGAAATTATCTTTCAAAAGTGAAGGAGAAATAAAAATTTTAATAAACAATAACTGAAGGAATTTATTGCCAGAAGACTTGTCCTGCAAAAAAATTTTAAAAGGTTGGAAAAGAAGTTTAATTTTACAAGAAATCTGACAAATAGTACTTCAGCCAGGTGATAAAGGTTAACATCAACAGTGATAAATTATGTACTATTGAGACAATGTGGTGAAAATGACTTCTACAGTCTTCCTCCCAAAAGCATATAACTCCCTTTAATCATGAGAAAAACATCAGTTAAATCCCATGTGAAGGCCATTCTACAAAATATCTGGCTACCACTTCTCCAAACTGTTAATGTTATTAAAAAATATGGGAAATATGAGAAACTGTTGTAGCCAACAGAAAGCCAAAGAGACATGATGACTGAAAATATTCAATGGTTATATATTAGAAATATTTTTTGCTGAGTTCTACTATGATTACGTTTACTATCTTGTGCAATCATTTGGCTTCCTTTAAGTTAATAATCTCATTTTTTATTTGCATAATATCCTATGTATCTACTGATCATTGTTTTATCCCAGACTAATTTGCTAGAAATATAAATCTTCTCCCATTACATCACAATGAATCAAGTAAGCTCTGAGTTTGATTTTTTTTTTAATAGAAATTGTCCATGAAGGCCTCTGTCCTTTTGGCTTAATCTGAAATTTTTCTCTCTCAGGATGCTTCTCAGCTTAATCTTGGGATCTCCTTGTATCAATACCTTGGACATTTGCTTTCTCTCTTCTGTGTGCCATTTACTGTTTTATGAATCTTACAATTTCTTTCTTTATTCTTTTTAATCCTTTAATTGTGTCCTTGAGAAGGACTCATATAAGTCAATTATCTGAAAATTTCTTTGTTTTACTTTTATAATTGATCATTAATTTAGCTGGATATAGGATTCTGAGTTGGAAATGTATTTCCCTGAGAATTTAGAAAAGATGGCTCCATTGCACCTCAGTTTCCAGTGATACTGAGGAGATGTCCGTTATTATTCAGCCTTCTCATTCTTTGCCTTGAATATTTTTCTCTAAAAGGTTTCAGAATCTTCTATTTGTCCTTGGTGTAATAAAAATTAATGAATATGTTCCTTGGTGTACATCTTTTTGGTTATCATGCTATTTACTCTAGAGGCCCTTCTAATCTAGCAATTCATATTCTTCAGTTTATGGACATTTATTTTTCAAATTTTGTTTGATAAATCTTCCCCTACATTTATGGGATAGGGCAAAAACTCTTTCAAAAACTGTATTATTTTGCTCTCAGTCCTCAGGGATTCATTCTCTAATTTTCCCTTTTGATATTTCTTGTTTTTATTTCTACTTTATGGAAAATATCATCTAATAATGTATATTCTAAACCTCTAAGATTTTTAAAATCTTTAAGCCTATTTTTATTTTCCCAAATTAAAAACAAATTCCCTCTTGTCTCGTAGATGTGATATACTTCCTCTCTGAAGATATTTAATATACATTTTTGTTATTAAATATTTTGGTTGTTTTCAATTTTCATTTTCTACCTGCATCTCTATCTCTTCTAAATTTATTTTCTCTCATTGTCTTACTATTTGTCTTTAACTTTAGAGGCCTTCCTAAAATGCTTGATTCTTCTGGGCCACTTGGTCTTATTTATGGATAATATACTTAAAATTAATTGATTAGTTTCACTATAGGTAATTGGATTGGCCTTTGATTTGAGTAGATATTGCCCAAATTGTCAGTGCTTGTGTATTAATCCAATGATTTCTTCCAGGGGAAAATTCTTCAAATGATCTGTATTTCTGAAGCTAACGACTGAAGGATTGAGAGGTCTTCACTGGCTCTATACCTATGTCTCAACTAAAGCTGGTTTCCAAGTCCAGAATTCTAAAGGTTTGACCTCTCTAGATAATAAATGTTTACCCTGTTGCTTGGCATGGGGAGGGAACTTGGAATACCTAGTACTTCTTAGACAGTCTTCAATCAGTATTGCTGGTTTCAACTTCATAAACTCCTTTGTTTCCAGATGTACTTAATTACTTCAAGTCCTAAGCCTTTCTGAAATTCTATGAAGATCTCTTTGCTTCTACCATCCTCAACTTGGGCTTTAACTTAAGCTTCAGAGACCTTCACTGAAGGGTACCTTCATGGGTACCTTCTGGTTTGCTGTGTTAGCAACCACTCATCTACCTGCTTTCCAGTTACCAAGTTTTATTCTTGATTTATGTTTTCCTTTTGCCTGGGGATACATGTAAGTTTTATGAGAACTAAAGCTTATAAAATTCTGAGTAACTTCTTTAAGACAATGAAGACAAAACCATGAATATAAAATTAGATTCAAAAGTGAACAGTGATTTTGAATAAAAAGATAAATAACAAGTGACACATTTATTTTAAAAACTTACAAATACCGTAAACATTACAAAAATTTTAAAAACATAATGTTTTTATTGATTAACAGCCTGATACAACTCTGTAATACTTTTTCTTAATCTTTTCAGAGGCAACATTCTCTTACATCACGTCTTTATATAAGAACAATTTTGTCAAACCACTTTCTTTGGAGAAATGGAAAAGTATTTCACTCTTTTTTCCTAACATAATTAAACTTAAAAAAAATAACAGTTGGGATGCACAAGATATGTGACTTTATAGATAGCCACAGTTAACATTTTATGCTATAGGTATGAAATTATTGGTCCGTGCCCCATAAACACAATAAATCTTATACATTCTGGTTTGTAAAATTTTCGTCAAGAGAAAAATAATAAATGGTATTGTGACACCAAATTATTCCATTAAAATTTTGTATATCAAATGTTTGGAACAATTGTCTAGTTTTTGGCTTTGTACATTTTAACTCTTGGCATGGGGAGGATACTTGGAATACCTAGTACTTCTTAGACAGTACTTAGTACTTTTCATGTACTGTTTGCATATAGTACCTTTAGTATTTCTCATGTACTGCTTGCATATACTAAAGGCTGATACCATAGGGAACAATCATACCATAAAACAATCTCTGAGCCTAAGTATGCATTTGCATTGTGATGCTCAGTGTGTTGGTAAAATGGGTAGCAGAAATATTCCTGGAAGCCATGACCACTATTAGGATGGTTTGCAATATACTTATATACAGAGTGATTGCCCACAACATAAATATATCCTTCTAAACCAAAGCTCAATGTATACCCAAATAAACTTTCCTTACTCAGAGCTCAAAAATGATCACAGTCCCCATCAAATGCAAGGCGATTTGTGATAAAGGCCATGTCAGAGTGGAAATACACAACAATGTTAATTAGTTATGATGAAAAAAATCTTACCTTTGCAAATCTTATAAAAATATACAACAGTATGAATACCTTTCTAGGGTCCCTTTCTGAGCCTTTGGAAGGCACCCATGCAAACCGTGAGGGGCCTGAAAACTTCAGCTTCATTAACTTCATAGTAAATCCACTTGTGTTCTTTGTCCTTTGGGCTTATGCCCTTTAAAATTTCATTTATTTTTGGTTATTATAAATAAGGCTGCTATAAAAGTTCATGTGCAGATTTTTATGTGAAGTTAAGTTTTCATTTCTCTGGGATAAATGCCCAAAAGTGTAATTGCTAGGTTATATGGTAAGCACATGTTTAGTTTTTTAAGGAACTGCCGTAATCTTTTACGGAGAAGCTGTGCCATTTTGCAATCCCCTTTGTGATGAATGGTGATCCAGTTTCTCCACATCCTCACCGGCGTTAGTCATAATCAACATTTTTTATTTCAGTCACTCTGATAAGCATATAGTGATATCTCACTGTGGCTATATTTTGTATTTTCTAATAAAGAATGATGTTAAATATCATTTTATATATTCATTTGTCAACTATATATCTTCTCCAGTGAAATATCTTCTACTCATTTTCTAACTGTTTTGCTTATTTTTTACTGTTGATTTATTTGTATATTTTAGATACCAGTTCTTTGTTAGACATTCGTTTGAAAATATTTTCTCTGAGACTGTGGCTTATCTTTTTATTCTCTTTGCAGAGTCATCAGCAAAACAAAAACAAAAACAAAAACAAAATTCTCTTCTGAAAACAACCCAAACATTTTTTTCAATGAGTGAAAAGTTAAACATCTATGCCACCTATATGCCTTGGAATACTATTCAGCATTAAAAAGGAATAAACTGTTGATACATGTTAAAACTTGGATGGATCTCGTCACTTGTTGAGTGAAAAAGCCAATCTCAAAAGGTTATATACCATATTATTTCATTTGTATGATCTTCTTGAAATGACAAGATTATAGAGATGGAGAACAAATTAACGATTGTCAGAGACTGGTGGGGAGGGAAGTGGCTGTGGCTATGGAAGGTAGCACAAGTCATTCTTGTGATGGAAGTCATCTACAGCTTCACTGTGGTGGTGCTCACACAAATCTTCACCTATTATAACGTTGCCTAGAACTAAATACACAAACACATGAGTGCATATAAAACTGGTGAATCTGAAAAGGATTAGCAGATTATATTAATGCCAATTTCAGTCATGCAAGACATTATTATTATTGAGGGAAACAGGGTGAAGGATATAGGGGATCTTTCTGTATTATGTCCTAAAAATGCATGCAAATTTATAATTGGTTTTCAAAAAATTTTTCTTAAATCCCTTTGTCATTTTTGAAGGGTTTCGGTAGAGAATAGAGAGCAAGTGGGTGTGTTTGTGCTACCATGCTTAGCTGGAAGTTTGTGCCAAAAAAATCTTTAAAGGAATACATTTATATTCTGAAATATTCAGAAGAATAGGCAAAGCTCCCAAGGAAATTTAATAGCAGTTACTCTGGATGTAAAAGGTATATGTGAAAAATACATATAAAAATAATTAAAAGCTTAGATAACAAACAAATAGATGGTACATTTAAATTCAACCATATTATAAATAATATTAAATATAAATAGTCTAGGCACACCAATGAAAAATTAGAGAGTATCAGATAGGACAAAAAGCAAGATCAGGCTACGTGCTTCCCACAAAAATTCTGCTTTAAATGTAAGAAATTAATAGGTTAAAAGTAAAAGACTGCAAAAAGATACCATTCTAAAATTAGTCCAAAGAAAGGTAGAATGGCTATCTTAATAACAGAAAAATACATTTCAGCACAAAGAATATTATAGGGATAATGAAGTTTATTTTATTATGATAGTGGCAACTACTAATCAAAGGAACACACAAATTGTAAACATTTATGCACCTAATAGCAAAGCTTCAAAATGCATGAGGCAAAACCTATAAAATTGCAAAGAAAAATAGACAAATCTACAATGTAGCTGGAAATTTTGGCACCAATCTCTCAATAATTAATAGAACAAGTAAACAGGAGATGAAGAAGGATGTAAACGTTTAGGTCTCTGAAGAATTTATTGAAGATTGCAAAGTTTTAGGGTCATGACCTTATTGAATATATGTGTGTTGACCATATTCATTAAGAAGCTAACAAAACAGACAGAGTTTGTTCAAATCATTTATACTATTGGTTGCTCCACATCTTCTTTATTAGTGTAGTTTTTGTAACCATATGAATTCTCAGAAATCCAGAACTGTTATTGAACATGCAGTTGCCCAGCACATGGGCTGTATTTATAAGCCCACAGAATCATCTTTCCTGTGAGTACACTTGCAGAATTTTCATTTCTATCTATGCATCCAGCTCTGGATATTTAGTTGTCCCATTGCCTGTAATACTTGCAAGATCCCAATCTGAGCCAAGTGATCCTGAACACTACTGTTGCCCTCACCATGGTCATCTACTGCCATTAGATTCTGGGACTGAGAGAAATCTTCACTCTCTGTAGGGCAAAGTTTGTCAATGTGTGTTAGACCCAGAAAAGGGCCTAGAACATCTGGGTAAAATATTGATAAAAAGAAATTGAGGGGAAAAATTAAGGATTGGTGGAGATGTCAAGTGTGACACAAGTCAGAAGGATCCAAAGGATGAAATAAGAAACAGCGTGCAATTCAAAGTAATTTAAAAGCAAAGAGAGGAGATTTTGGTGGATTTTTATAACCACATGATAGTCTTCCTTTACCTCTGACAATCTCATTTATGAAATCCTAGATGGAGAATTTAGATTATTTGGGTGACTAAGGTGAGGAATAAACTTATTTGTCGTCTGTTTTAAGTGTTTATCACTGCAGAGTTTCTGTGAAAGGACACCTGATAGAATTCAGATGACCTTGCTTAAAATTTCATGAAAGTCAGTTTTTGCAAGATCTTGTTCACTGTGTTGGCTTGACAAGTCATTTAACCTCTTTCAATTGCAATTTTGTTTTCTATAAAATATAAATAGTAATATTAACCAACAGATGAAGTTGCTTTATGAAAACATAAGATATTAGAAATAATAAGTTATGCTATGGAGCAGCACTGTCCAACAGAACTTCCTTCAGTGATAGAAATAATCAGTACTTTATGCTATTCAATATGGTGACCACTAACCATGTGTGGCTACTGAGCATTTGAAATTTGGCTGGTACAATTGAGGGACTCAATTTTTAACGTTATAAATTCTAACTAACTTAAATTTAAATAGTTACCTGTAGCTAGTGGCTACCACATGGGACAACACAGGGAGAGAGCTAAAGGAAAACATTCCAATTCATTTTTTGGGATCCCGTTTCACAGGCAGTAACAATGTCAGAAAGTTTATCAAGCACAGCTATATTAATTTCCATTTACGTGAAGAAACAGAAAAATATCTGGCTTTTAACTTCCTGACTTTATGCTCCCAAATGTACCGTGAAAAACTCCCTTTAGAATGATTTTGCAATTTTATACTGTTCTACTGTTTATACCATAGGTAGAATCTAGAATCTTGAATCTAGAGAACAGGCTGAGAAGTATATTCTCTTTCACTTGGCTGTAGGTCAGGGCTTCATATATTTTTCTTACAGCTCTAAGGTCACAATCAATACCTTAGACTCAATAAGTGTCCGTATGGTTCAAGGCATGAATAAGGCCCAAAAGGCTATCACCAATAAGCTACTTTGTGGAATGGAATGTCATTTCTGAGCAGATCTCTTGGGGAGATGCTGAGATTCTTTTTTTTTTTTTTTTTTTTGACAATGTTACAATTTATCCCTCTAGAATGATTGAGGAATGGTTCCAACAAAAGACAAGTAAATAAAATGATAGTCCTCCAAATCATTTAAGTGCCCTCTGTATTTCTGGAAAGGTTAATTTGCTTTTAGTCAGCCTAACCCTTGCCCTTGGTTTTATTGGAGTATTCTTTTTACAAATGTATCTTTCACCCGTGCCTTCAGCTTTCAGCCATCTGTGTGGGTGTGTTCTTATTTCAGATCACAATAGTGAATAATTTTCACATGATTTGAAAATAGTTGGCTGAGTGGAAAGAAAATTGATAGCTAGCATGAATAAAGCTAATGGTTTTTCCATATTCCTATGTTCCTTATGTCATCTAACTGAAAAGTAGGAGGTAGAATCCTCTTTGTATTTAGTCACTTAGAAATAAGAAAACATGGGCATATACTTTAGCAGGTGAAGGGGCCTCTGAATCACCTTTTCTGTGAATACACTTGCAGAATTTTAGTTTCTATCCATGCATCCAGCTCTGGATATTTGGTGCCAAGTAGCTAAATCACTTCAAACAACCAACTCAATTTTCAACCTTTCATTCAGATAACACAAAAAGAATCTCTCTGTGTTTGATAGCAACTTGAATTTCAGAGCTTTATGGGGTTGGCAAGTAATTCCATTTACTTTGATTCTTTTATACTGGGAAAGAAAATGCACTGTGTCTATCTCAACCTTTCCATTTATTGCTACTGATTATTGTCATTATCTCCCCTTTCCAACATTCTTACATGCTGTAATAAAAACAATTTTAATATCATTCAAATTGACTTTCTTTTACTAAAGTTTTAGCAATTGTTTTCTATATTTTATGCATTTAATTTATTAAATAACTATACTGTTTTATCGTTTATTATATCCCTATACAAAAAGTATCCATGGGAGTTGGGGAGGAAGTGATTAGAATATACACTTTATAGCGAATGTAGGTAATACAATATCGCATTTTCTTTGCAATATTTTCATTGACATTTCTTATTAGAATATCTCCCATCTTAGGACTATTTACCTATAACAAGTTGATATGATTTGGCTGTGTCCCCACCCGAATCTTATCTTGAATTTTAGTTCCCATAGTCCCCGCATGTTGTAGGAGGGACCCAGTGGAAGGTAGTTTAATCATGGGGGCAGTTGTCTTGATACTACACTCCTGATAGTGAGTTCTCAGGAGATCTTATGGTTTTATAAGGGGCTTTTCTCTTTTGCCCAACACTTCTTCTTGCTGCTGCCAGGGGGAAAGGGATGTGATTGCTTTTCCTTCTGCACGATTATGAGTTTCCAGAAGCCTCCCCAACCATGCTGAACTGTGAGTCAATTAAACCTCTTTCATTTATAGATTACCCAGTCTTTGGTATGTCTTTTTTTGAAAGAAAGAAAGAAAAAGAGAGAAAAGAAGAAAGAAAGAAAGAGTGAAAGAAAGAAAAAAAAGAATGTAAGAGAGAAAGAAAGAGGAAGAGAAAGAGGGAGAGAGAACGGGATTCTTGTTCTATTGCCCAGGCTAGAATGCAGTCTAAAAA
>CAUYLG010028118.1:0-30035 GCA_963573385.1 Cacajao melanocephalus
CCAGGAGTTGTAATTTTCGTCTCTGACAAAACAGACTTTAATAGTAATAAAAACTAAAAGAAACAAAGAAGGACATTACATAATGGTAAAAGGATCAATGCAACAAGAAGAGCTAATGATCATAAATATATATGCACCCAATATGGGAGCACCCAGATACATAAGACAAGTTCTTAATGACTTATGAAGAGACTTAGACTCCCGCACAATAACAGCAGGAGACTTTAACACCATATTGTTAACATTAGACAGATCAACGAGATAGAAAATTAACAAGGACATCTATGACTTGAACTCAGACCTGGAACAAGTAAACTCAATAAATATCTATAGAATTCTCCACCCCAAATGCACAAAACATACATTTTTCTCAGTATTATATTGCACCTATTCTAAAAGTGACCACATAATTGGAAGTAAATCGCTTTTCAGCAATTGCATAGTATTTCACAGATTTAAATGAAATATTGGTTGGCTGTTTGTTTGTTATTTTCTTCCCTTATTCCTTCCTGTCTCCGTTGTTAAGCACAATTATTGGCATAAAAGAGGTTTTTAATACCTATTTTTAGATTGCATTCCAGCCTGGGCAATAGAACAAGACTCCTGTTCTCTCTCCCCCCTTCTCTTCCTCTTTCTTTCTTTCTTTCAAAAAAAAAAAGTTGGCAATCTAAATAAATGAAGAGACATGTTGTATACATGGACTGGAAGATTTGATAATAAAGATATCAATTCTGTAGAAATTGATCTATACATTTAATATAATTCCTATCAAAATCCCAGCAAGATATTTTTGCAGATATAGACAAGATTATTCTAAAATTGAAATGAAAAGGCACATGAACCAGAATAGCTAAAATTATTTTGAAAAAATAAATACAATTGATCTTTGGTGTCTGTAGGGAATTGATTCCAGGACCTCCTGTGGGTAGCAAAATCTTCACATACTCAAGTCCTTTATGTAAAATGGCATAATATTTATATATAATCTGTGCACATCCTCCCATATACTTTAAAATTATCTCTAGATGACTTATAATAGCTAATATCATGTAAATACTATGTCAGTAGCTGCTTACTATATTGTTGAGGGAATACTGACAAGAAAACATTCTGTATATGTTTAGTACAAGTAAAATTTTGTATTTGAATATTTTTGATTCAAAGTTGGCTGAATTAATATATAGAAACCCACAGATATGGAGAGTTGACTGTACAGTGGGAGGAATTAGCCTAACTAGTTTCAATACAGCTAAAATAATCAAGATTGTGTTGTTGGTAGAGAGACAGACACATAGAAAAATGGAACAGAATAGAGAATCCAAATGTAGACTCACACAAATACACCCAACTGACTTTTTACAAAGGTACGAAAACAATTCAGTAGAGGAAAGTTAGCCTTTTCAACAAACAGTGCTAGGGCAATTAGACATCCACATGCAAAAACATTATAAGAAGAAGCTAGAACTGTTTCATAGTTTATTCAAAAATTAACTCAAAATGAATCATAAACTTAAATGTAAAATGTAAAACTATACATTTTATTTGAAAAATATAGGAGAAAATATTTGAAATCTAAGGCTAGGAAGGAGTTATTAGGCTTGGCACAAAAAGCATGATCCATAAAAGGATATTTGATAAACTGGACTTCATTAAATTAAAAACTTGTTTTGTAGAAATGCATATTTTGATTCAGGGGTCTATGGTTGAACCTGAGATTCTGTACTTACTAAAAGTTGCTAGATGATGCTAAAGCTGCTGGTGTAGGAACCATACTTTGAATAGCAAGAGATAGACATCTGTTTGGCTCCTTACACTCCTAAAATTATAGGGATAATTTAATGGATGAATAAACATTGTTGTTTTATAGTGTTCACAATTTAGAGAAGTAGAAGAGAGAATTTCAGTTGACAGAATAATAGAAACCCCTCAAAACCCAATTTTATAGCTGCATAAAATGAAAAACAAAATCTTATCTTTTCAAATGTCTTTAATTATCTAATATTTTAATGGTTTTTTAAAAGGGACAATAAAAGAAGGTTTTTTAATTCAAAGGTATAACTGGATGAGTAGATTTTTTTACAGCCATTCTTGTGAAATACTTTTAAAGAAATACAACCAACTTCTTTGCTGCTTAGCAGACACATACCTCAACTATGATGACCTAAATTTTGGTGGATAATGTACATGATTAGGCAGAAATAGGCAAGCTCACACTGGCACATTAACGATCAAATACTCAGTCAAAACTCCATTTGTGGTCTCCACTTCTTGGTCGATTTCTGTTCCCACTTCGTCTTCTACTATCTTGTCGACTTCCTGAGTGACTCCCCTGTCAATTCTGTCTACCTGACCGGCCGCCAGATCAACCACCTGACTGGCCTGACCTGCCAACCTGCCACTCCTCTGTCTGGAATTAGAAGATGTGTTTCCATCATAATATTCTTCAATTTCAGATAATTTGGCTGGCACTGAGAGTATCCAGTCAGAATTCTACCACTCTTTCTGTAACCTTTCTGACTCAGTTGTAGGAACATCAAAGTAAACACCCGTATTTCCTTTCAGGAGGCACATTCTGGTAATCTGAGATAATGCATTACTACTCAGCTTTCTATTAAGTTCTTTCCAAGCACAGCTGACATCCTGTATTTCCTCTAGGCTTTCCAGAGTCATGGTCACAAACCCCTTATGAGAGGTGATCAAAGATCATGGTTCAAAGCTTGATGCAACAGAAATGTGGGCTAAAGCTGCGGCCAGTGCATCCACTGCCCCTTTCTCTTCTGTCAGTCTCTGAGCTGATGGTTGGACAAAAACAGCAGCGTAAGAAATGGAAGCCAGAGACCTGATGGCATCCATGCTTTTGGATTTAACTAAATCCATTGTAGAAGGAACACTTACATGTTTAAAAGCAATTCTTGCTTTTTGTTCCACGTCTTAGTTGACCTGTTTCTTTTCATTGATAAAACATATATAAATCCCTGTTTATCCAGCTCTACCTGTTCATCCAGAGCAATGGATATAGGATTCAACATCCTGAGGAGGAGAACTTTGAATCACCAGGTAAACTTCAGGAATGTCCAAACCACAGGCAGTCACACTGGTTGCCAGGAAAACTTTAAAACTACCTTCTCTGAAGCCTTTTAGTGTAATTTCTCTTTGTGACTGTGCAGTGTCCCTATGTAAACACTGGGCATTCTGTTTTATGTGTGGATTCATGGCCATTTCAGTTACATTCTTCTTGGTCTCACAAAAAATAATAGCCCACCTTAGTGTAAATTAGTTCAACCATTGTGGAAGACAGTGTGGCGATTCCTCAAGGACCTAGAAATAGAAATTCCATTTGACCCAGCAATCCCATTACTGGGTATATATCCAAGGGATTATAAATTGGTTCTATTATAAAGACGCATGCACATGTATGTTCATTGCGGCACTGTTTACAATAGCAAAGACGTGGAACCAACCCAAATGCCCATCCATGATAGACTGGACGAGGAAAATGTGGCACATATACACCATGGAATACTATGCAGCCATATAAAAGGGTGAGTTCGTTTCCTTTGTAGGGACATGGATGAATCTGGAAACCATCATTCTCAGCAAACTGATACAAGAACAGAAAATCAAACACCACATGTTCTCACTCATAGGTGAGTGTTGAACCATGAGAACACATGGACACAGGGAGGAGAGCATCACACACTGGAGTCTGTTGGTGGGGGACTAGGGGAGGGACAGCAGCGGGTAGGGAGGTTGAGGAGGGATAACTTGAGGAGAAATGCCAGATATAGGTGATGGGAGGATGGAGGCAGCAAACCACGTTGCCATGCATGTACCTATGCAACAGTCCTGCATGAACTGCACACATACCCCAGAACCTACAGTAAAAAATATATTAAAAAAATAATAATAGCCCACCCTTCAGACCCACTGTAGACTTGAAGTGCTGGCCTCTGAGACCAGTGACACTGGATGGCCAAATGTGCCACAGTAGTTGTAGCCTTTTGAGTCATTTTTCCAGCAAGGTCAACCTGTTCATATCTGGATTTCATGTATTTTTTTTTACAACTTTGTATACCCACTTGGGCAAGAAAATAGTAGTCTGAGGATTGTCTTCAGAATCAGTTTTGTAGGATTAGTGAATGATATCTTCAACTTGCTCAGCAAAACTTAAATCTAACATTTGATCCATTTCATCAAGCACAACATGGCACAGTTTAGAAAGATCCGATCAACCGCTCTGCAGATGGTCTTTGATGTGACCAGGGGTTTCAATCAAGATGTCAATACCATTTTAAATATGATTAATTTGGCTTTGATATGATGTTCCACTATAAAAACACACCATGCTGAGTTTCCTAGTTATATCTTTGAAGTCTTTGACTGCTTGGTTTGCCAGCTCCATTATTGGAGCCAAAACAAGTACCTTTGGTGAGCGGCTTTTTAAAATTCTTTCTTGATTTCTTTGGAGTCTTTCAGTCAAGGAACTAGTAAAAAAGAATGTCTTTCCTGTTCCTGTCCATGCTTGAGCTGTTAAATCTTTTCCTTCATATACAGGAACAAAGGTCTTAACTTGAATAGGAAAGAGATATGTTACCCCTTAACCTTTCAGAAGCTTTATAGTCTCTTCAGAAATAGGAAAATTGGAAAAGGCTCCTTCTTTCTGTTTATGTGTTAAGGTCTTCTCTAGTTTATTATCACTTGGTTTATGAGTAGAACTATCTAAGGATGATACTTGCTTTGATTTTTTTTCATATTCATCAATATCTCCATTTGGTAGATCTTTTCTTCTTGACTTATGAGATTTAGAGAATTATCTGAAAGTCTATTAAATCCTTCTTTACTGTCTCCATATAGCTTTTCTTTCATTTTAGTTTTTTTTAGCCTTGGGAGCATCCAGGTCATCTGTAATGCTATTTTCTCTTATTTCTGATTTTTCATCTGAGTCATAATGGTGCCTTGACTTCCTTCTGTCACTCCAGCACTATGTAATGTGTTTTCAGCTTGTCTTGTTTAAATCTTCATAACAACTCTATAAGGGAAGTACAGGTCCATAATCCCTTATCAAAAACTGCAATATTCATAAAGCTCTTAGTGATAAGGTCAGAGGGGTAGATTCTGCTTTCTAAGGATATACAAAATAAGTCTCATTCTTTTGTTGAATGTCCGCCTTTGAATACTGCCACCTTAGCTGCTTCAGCTGATTTCTTTTTTCTAGGTCAAATGTCTCCAGTAAAAATTTTACCTGTGCATTTTTCAGCATCTTGTGATCCTCTTGAATGTTTCAGGATTTTTTTTTCCTTTTCCCTTTTCTTTTTGGAGGGCAATGGGGTGAGAGTAGGAAAGACTCTACAACTCCTCTACAGGCTCCTTGAAAACAGGGACCATTTCTTTACTTATTTAGTTTAAGCTCCTTGGTGCTCAGCAAAGAATGTGGTACAAATTAGGTTCAATAAATACACTTTGCCTCTCCTTCTGGCTCTCAGACTCCTCCAAGGGTGCTTGCAGCTCCATAATGTCCCCACTCCAGAGGAGTTTCCCAGAGACATTGCTAGCCACCACTGCCTCCCTCCAGGTACAATGACCAGAACTGCATATGGGTAGTGACAACGTGAAAGGAAGTGGGGCTAATGCTTTATTCAAATGACACTGATATTGAAAATGTCAATATCATTGACATTCTGATGAAAAATGATCAAGTTTTTGCCAGAAACCTCATTTTACATTGATTTTTTGGCCAAAACATAAGATTCTGAAATGAATGCACCAAGAAGTCCTTAGGTTATAAAAAATTAAGGATGACTTCCCTATGACTGTAATGTTAATAATTTTAACCCTTGTGAAAAAATCATTTAACTTAATAGAGCCTATATGGATAGAATGCATTATCTAAATCAATGGAATTTTCTTCTCAGTTTTTTTGTGTGCAAAATAAGGGTATATTCTTAGAAATTTTTGTGATACTTCTTATCTAGAAAATAATTTGATAAGTTTAATATTTATCCCTTAAAAAACATAAAATATGGCATTATACTTTGGTAGTTTCTATTCTTGTCAGTGAAGCTAAGCTGGGAATTAATTACATTTTCCATAAGTCTCTTACATCTCTCCAGATTAAAGTTGGCCAAGAAAGGAAGTTGCATGCTATTTGGAAAGTGGAAAAAGCAATGACTATAACCATTTGAAAATCTTTTCACAGGTAGAATCAGAGACAGGCAGAAGAAGGAGTACCAGACAGGTGCCAGGTTGTCATCACTCCCTTCTGCTCCACATCTAGCTTTTCTTGACTACTGGTATTGTTGACCAACAATGCCTCAGATCTACCCCAGATGCTTGGCTATGGGCCCACAGAGGTCATGGTTACTCAGAGGTAACAGCTTTTCATAGATCTCTCCACAAATTTCCCCATTGTGGTCCTAGTTTGTTGGCTAGACTTACTTGATTTCTCAAACTGACTGAGTGGTAACTCTGTCTCTGATCCTCAAACTTCTTTTCAAGTCCCCTCCTTTTCCAGCTTTATCCACGATTCTAAACTAAATCTCTTATTTTATAATACCCATAGCGTTTTTGCTCCTCTGACTAAACTGTAATGGATATAAATTCCTAAGCAGTAGAAGAGAAAACCAAACAAAATAATGAAGAAAAAATATGATGATTTTAATTAATTCAAAAACCCAAACACATTTATGGCTGAAGGTGGTGAAAGGTAGTCCAATCACAGAATCTTTCTCATCCAGTAAAATAAAGAAAGTGAACAGTCATAGGTTCACTAGCAGCAACCAGATAAGGAGAGGGTCCAGTCTTATGCATAAGCTTCTAAGAGTGGTAGCCACTAGGCCGGGCATGGTGGCTCACATGTATAATTCCAGCACTTTCGGAGGCTGAGGCAGGCAGATCACGAGGTCAAGAGATCAAGACTATCCTGGCCAACATGGTGAAACCCTGTCTCTACTAAAAATACAAAATTTAGCTGCTGCGCCCCTGTAGTCCCAGCTACTTGGAAGGCTGAGGCAGGAGAATTGCTCGAACCCGCTAGGCAGAGGTTGCAGTGACCTGTGAGATAGCACCATTGCAACAGAGTCAGACTTCGTCTCAAAAAAAAAAAAAAAAAAAAGAGTAGTGGTGTCCACCAAACAGAAACAAAATATTCATCCACTTCCATAAGCAGTTGCCCAGAAAGAAGACGATTTGAAAAAATCCTGAGAATTCTTGCTATGAGTGAATTCCATTTTGGCAAGAGATGGCTTAAAGTAATGATTCTCAAAATTAGGGCTGCAAGCAGTTTCAGGGAGTCTGTGATTAAAACTGCTTTAATGAGTATACTAAGGCTTTATTTGCCGTTTTCATTGTGTTAACATTTTCACCGATAGTACTAAAGCAATGACAGGTAAAACTGCTGGCAGTTTAACAAGAATCAAGGCAGTGGCACCACATTTTCTTAGTAGCCACTGTATATTTAATCACTACACATACAGAGTAAAAAATAAACCAACAATTTCACTTAAGAATGTCCATGATGAAGGTTTGTATTATGATTATCCCCATTTTACAGATGATGAAACTGAGATGCATAGATGTTATGTATATTTTTCAAGGTCAAACAGACAATAAGTGTAGAATTGGAATTTCAATGTGGGCAGTATAGCACCAGAAAAAATAGATAGTACAATTTGATTTATTCATTCACTATGTATATATATTTTGAGTACCTAATATGAGCCAGATACTACTCCAGGGATTGTAGATACAAAATGATTTTCCGTCTGTCCATCCAAACATCCATTCATTGTTCTCTCTGCATATGTGCATAGAGACCTACGATAATTTCTGGGTAGTATAATTTTAGGTTAGATGCCTCTCTCTTTTCAGTAGTTTTCTATACTACTTGAATTTTACAAATAATGAGTATATGCTATTTTTACTAAAAACAATGAAGTCATTATTTTTAAGATAAAACTGAATACAACTAATTTATCTTTTGAAGAAAATACAAAGTAAAATTTCAAGTCTTAAGCTTAAAGCAGTATGAAAAGACTGCTCTGATCTTTATTCCACTTTTAAATATTCTTTCTTTCCACTACTTACATAGCAACAGAATATAGTATGTAGAAAATTGTTTTCTAAAACTGATTTAGAAGACAAAGTCTCCAAAATCTTCCCATCCCACACAGCAGATACTAAAGCAATTCTTTTAAAAATACATTATTACAAAGACTCCTTAGAAAAAATTAACTGAAAATTCTAGTGGTATTATTGGATCTCAAATAAAAAGAATGCTAATGACAAATTTATACATAGAACATCACTCATATGCACACTTTTCAGAAATTAGACACTTGCCTTCAGAGGAAATGAGTTCTGTGAAAGTGAAAATGGCATATTCAACTAGTCTTCTTATTCCTGGGGAGAGAATATTATACACATTTTAACAACATCAGGAATACATAAAAGTACTCGTCCTAATAAAATCTACATGATTCTGTGTAACGTGATTGATAATGCTTTTTTAATTGATATAATTACTAAGATATTTGCATTTAAAATTTTTCTCAGTTTTGGTTTTAATTCACGTTCATTATTTATATAGTGGATAGGACAATCATATCCACTAATGTATATTTTAATTTTATAGGGTGAAAATTTGTGATGCTCCAAAGCTTTTTTTTTTTTTTTTTTTTTTTAAACTGGGCCAGTACAAAGTGCTTTTTTTCTTTTCTCTACCACAACTTGTTAGGGTTTCAGAATAAATTGGCTGTCCTAATGTGGAAGCCTAGGAATCTGGGCATCTAGCTTCTTAGAACCAGTGATTCTCTGTATTATAAAAAATTAAATACACTGATTGAGCCTAATTGTTCTTCAAGTGTCCAGACCTATAATCTTTATTCTTTAGAACTGTTGTTTCCAAATGCCAGTCTCAGATTGGTGCTGAACTGACCACATAAAAATACAAGCAGAGCTTACTAAAAAGATATATTTATAGTCTCACTTTGGGAGACTTGACTTAGTAATTTAGAATTGGAAACCAAAATTTATATTTGTGAAGAGTTCTCCAGATGATTTTCATATATAGCCAGATTTGAGAACCACTGACTTAGAATATCCTAAAAAATGATGACAGAGCTGTGATATCAGATAGAGCAAACACTTTCTTGGTTAATTTACTGAACACACCAAGAAAGGATGTGGAGAAGTATCTTGCTAGATTTCCAATTTCTCCTGTTTCCCAAGTTGTAGTCAGAATTACAACTAAAGAAGCCAATAAACATTTGTGTTAGCTGAAACACTTAAAAACTATCAAAAATATCAAAACTTCAGGGGGGAGAAACATTTATCATGAAGCTAAAGAAGCTTAAGTTCCGCAACCAATCATATGCATGGGCTACTCTGAATGCTGATTATTGTTGAAAGTGGCAGTGCCTTGAGTGAAGAGTGGAATCTAGGTTGTAATCTAAATGCATTCTTTGTAAGTGTATCTGGGAAATGGTCTAAAGAGATTTCAGACGAAGTGTGTCTGAATCTCCAAGGCACCAATACACTTATTATGATTTTTTAAATTGTAAATATTCATTTTTTATATCTAATTTGGTATTCATGATTTGCATACTTTTTCATACAGGTATCTTTCCTAAACATAGAATGTTCAAGTCCTGTATATCCTGGATCCACCCCTGTGTCAATGGTCAATATTAAGGATTAAGTGCAGAAATATCAGGCCTATTTAGAGATATTCCACTGGAGAAAGATTACACGTGAGATCACTTGATAATACATATTACCAGGTAATCCTTGAAGGATCCTCTAAGAAGGACTTTGATAGAGAGTGCAAAGGTCTTGTAGAAAGAAAGAGCATAGCATATTCAAGGAAACAAAATTAATAGGTTTGAAAGTGAAGCAAATAGTTTAAGGGGAGGTTGAAAAGAGATGAAGCCGTAGGAACCAGTCACTTAAGCCACATTAATGAGTTTCAACCCTGTCTGTAAGGGGAAAGGAACTACCAAAGTGTTCTAAACACAAAGTTGTCAGGAGAAAAATTATATTTTTGCAAATTTATTCTGGGCTGTCGTGTGTAGATCAGAGGATTATCTTAGTCCACTTTTGCTGCTATAACACAGTACTACAAACTGAATAATTTACAAATTATTCAGTCTTGAATAATTGGCCTCCTGGTTCTGAAGGCTAGGAAGTTCAAGATCAGTGTTTCAGCATTGGTGTCTGGTGAGGGGTGCTCTCTGCTTCCAAGATGCTGTCCCATTGCTGCAGCCTCCAGAGGGACAAACTCATAGCAAAAGTGACAGGCAAGAGGGTGCTCTCTTCAACCTTGAGCCCATTTATAAGGGTGCTAATCCTGATAGTGATAGGGGACAGACAAATTTCTTAGGCAGGCAGGGACAAGTGCCCCGTGAAACCCAGACTTCAAGCCAATGACAGTCAAAAACCTGAAAACCAAACTGCCAATTCGGAATACAGTCCATGACAGGAGTGAGAACTTCCATCCCCATCTTAGTCACTTTTTCAATAGGTTCCTTCTGAATGATGCCTTTTCCCCAATCCAGAGATGCTTTTTCCAAGACCACCCATGGACAAATCAGCACACATTTCCACATTTTAAGCCCGTAAAAACCCCAGACTCAGACTCACAGATGGCAATGCACTTTTGGGTCCCCCTCCCACTGGGAGTTTTCTTTCTGTGGATCAATAACATTCTACTTTGCCTTACTTACTCTCCAGTGTTCATGTTCCTTATTCTTCTTGGTTGTGGAACAAGAACCTGGAACTCACTGAACTGCAGGAGTGAAAGAGCTGTAATGCTCCTGTTGGCTGAACTGTGGGCAGCAGTAGTAAAAGAGCTGTAACTCTCCCTCCTGCTCGAGGAACAATGGGAGAGAAGAAGCAAAACTGCTGGGTGCCACTCCCTCCTGCTCACCGAGCTATGGGAGTGAAGAGGCGAAACCACTGGGTGCCACTGCCCCTTGCTTGCTGAACTATGAGAGTGAAAAAGCTGTAATAATCCCATTCATGAGGGCAGAACCCTCAGATCTAATCACCTTTCAAAAGCCATATTTCTTAATACTATTGCATTGAGGATTAAGTTACAACATGAGTTTTGGAGAAGACATGATTTAAACCATAACATTCCACTATTGTATCCTCAAAATTCATGTTTTTCTCACATAAAAAATGCATCATTCCACCCCAGTAACCCCCCAAAATCTTGTTTCAGAATCAACTTTAAGTCCGAAGTCTTATCTAAATATCGTCTAAAGCAGAAATGAGTGAGATTCAAGTTATGAGTCATCTCAGGCAAATTACTCTTTAGCTGTGATCCTGTGAAATCAGATTATCTGCTTCCAAATACAATGGTGGGATAGGAATGACATAGACATTTTCATCCCAAAAGGGAGAAATAGACAAGAAGAAAGAGGTAATAGGTTTTAAGTATGCCCAAAACCTAAAAGGGAAAGCAACATTTAATATTGAAGCTTGAGAATAATCTTCTTCAACTCTATTTCCTGCCTTCTAGACACGCTGTGATAGAAGTTGGGCTCCAAAGGCCCTGGGGGATCCCACCCCCACAGCTTCGCTGGGTGGTGCTCATGCAGCAGTTCTCATGAGTTGGAGTCAAGTGCCTGAAAGCTGGGATTGCACTCTGGTAGATCTAGAGTTCTGTAGTTTCAGGGGCAGCCTTATTCCCACAGCTTCACGAGACATTGCTTGAGTAGAGACTTTGTGGTTGCCCCACCTCCACTGCTCTGCTAGGCATTGCCCTGGTGGGGAGTTTTTGTAGTGGCTCCACCCCATGACTCTGCTAGGCATTGCTCTATGGAGACTCTCTGCAGCCACCCTGCTCCTGTGGCATTTCTTTGCCTTGCCCTCTGAGACTCTCTGAGTTATCCTTAGAAATCTAGGTGGAGATAGCAGTGCCTCCACAGCTTGTGCACTTTGCATGTTTGCAATATTAGCACCACTTCAATGATGAATGATGATACCTTTTAACTCCACAGCTGGGGCAGCCAAGGAGCAGTTCACCAGAATATAGGGGAGCAGAGACTTCAGGTGGCCCTCAGTAGCAAGACCCAAGTTTCCACAGGTGCCCTGGGCCTCTGCTTGGAAACTTCTGCCTTCAAGGCTCTGGCATTCTTGGCCTGTGATGGGAGTGGTGGTCTCAAAGATCTCCAGAATACCTTCAGAGTTATTCTTCTATTGTCTTGATCAGTGGCATCTGGCTTCCCTCTATTCATACTAATCTCCTTATCAAAGAGTAGCTTGGCCACACTCGCAGTTTTCCCTCCTCAGCCAAACTTTTGTTCTTTATATAACCAAGCTGAAACGTTTCCAGATCTTTACCTTCTGCTTTCCTTTTGATTATAAATTCTGTCTTAAGCTAATTTCTCTCTTCTCACACTTTACTATAAGCAGTTAAGAAAAGCCATGCACCACCCTGCATGCTTTGCCTAGAGATTTCTTCCATCAAATGTCTTAGTTCATGGCCCTTAAATTTTGCCATCCATAAAGGATTAGGACATGGACATAATTCAACAAGTTCTTTGCCACTTTGTAACAAAGATGACCTTTCCTTTGGTTTCCAATAAGATATGCCTTATTTTCATCTAAGATGTCTTCAAAATGGTCTTTCTCTCCCTATTTCTACCCACAGTCTGTTCATGACCACTTAGATAATATCTAAGATGGAAGCTTTTATACTGCTTTTCTCTTCTGATCCCTCACCAGAATTGCCCTTAATGCTCCATTCACAGCAATCCAGGCTTTTTCTAGCATACACTTTAAAACTGGTCAAGCCTCTACCCATTTTCTACTTTCAAAGCTGTTTCCACATTTTCAGGTATTTATTATAACATAATTTGTTATTATTTATGGTACTAATTTGTAAACCAAAAATAAAATCCTAAGCCCTCAACCAAATGACTGGACCCTCTTTGGGCCAAAGAGACTCCCAGAGAAACCTGAAAAACTAAATTCTCAGCCATGACAAAAATGGTGGTCAGACATATCTTGTTATACTCTCTTCCTATTGGAATTTAGGCGCAACTGACCAGCATTGTCACTAAAATAGAGATCATAAGTCTGATCTCTTTGAGGCAAATTCCAACCTACTCTTGTACAGCATTGCATGACAGATATCAGACCCTGAAGGAAATCAAAATACTTTACTCCAAAATATATTTCTTTGACATAATTTAAAATGCCCCGGCAAAGCTGCTTTTGTTGGGAGAAATTCGCATCTGTAGATAATCTCCATTAATACAGCCAGGCGTTTCCCAGATTTAGGAAATATTAAGAGTCTGGCAGCTTTTTAAGGTCCAAAAAGAGACATTTACATCTATTCTTTCTGAATGCTGTTACCTATAAGGCTTCATCTATATAATAAGAACTTTGGTCACCAAAACTCCCCTTACCTTAACTCAGGAATTTCTTTCTACTGTCTTCAATTCTTTAGACAAAGCTTAATTCTTTTAAACAAATTGCCAGTCAAAAAATCTTTAAATCTACCTCTGACCTGTAAGCCCTGGCTTTGAGATGTCCTGCCTTTCTGGGCCAAACCAATATATAGCTTCCATGTATTGATTTATATCTTTGTCTGTGACTTCCATCTCTCTAAAATCTATAAAAGCCAAACTTCACCACCTTGGGCACACTTTCTCAGGATTTCTTGAATCTCTTCCCCAGGACATGGTCACTTATATTGGCTCAGAATAAGTTTGGTTTTATTGTCAACAAATTGCCATCTTAGTTCATTTGTGCTGCTTTAACAGAATACCTGAGACTGGATAAAGAACAGAAATTTATTTGCTCACTCTTCTGGAGGCTGGGAAGTTCAAAATCAGATCTCTGGCAGGATTGGTGTCTGGTGAAGGCTACGTTCTGCTTCCAAGATGGCACCTTGTTGCTACATCCTCCAGAGGAGTGAATGATACTATCTCACATGGCACAAGGGAGGGAATGGCAAGAGGATACTCCTTTAAACTCTTGAGTTGTTTTATGAAGTTGCATAAGGGCAGAGTCCTCATGACTTATTCACCTTCCGAAGGTTACTACTATTGTTGTATTGGGGATTAAGTTTCAACATGAATTTTGAAGGAGATGCCATTATTTTCAAACCAGAGCAAGGGGTTCAAACCTAGAGACCAGAGGACCAGTATGGAGGTCATGGAGAGAGAATGGTGATGAAGATAGATGTGAAACAGTGGCTATAGTGAGATATTGGTATATCAAGACATATTTAGGTTGTAGGATTTGGTCACTGCTTTGATGTGAGTTGTGACAGAGAAAGAGGAGTTAAGAACATAGACCAAGAATCTGGCTTGGGCAACTGAATGATGATAGCATTGTTTTACAAAACAAGAAACACAGGAGAAAAGCAAGTTTGGGAGGATGGGATAGTGGGTTCAGGAGAATATAAAAAATTCAGTGTTGTAAGCAAAAATTGAGGTGAAATTTGATGCCCAATTGTAGAAATTCAGTGGCAGGAGATTAAGTTTGGGGCATGGGCTCAGGAGAGATTTTTTTCTGGAATATATATTTGAGTAAATATTTGGATATATATTTGAGATAAAATTGAATCAGGAGTTTGTGTGAAATGAGAAGAGGGTACTAAGGAACATGGACATTTAAGAATGGAAGAGACAAGAGAGACAATAAAGGAGGCTGAGAAAAAGTGGGCCCAAGAGGCAGGAGGGTCATCAGGAATGTGTAATGTCATGGAAGTCAAGGACAGAGTAGAACAGTGTCAAATGCTGCTTAGATATAAGGTAGGATAAGAACTGAAAAGCTCATTGATCTCTGGAGGAGAGGGGAATACAAGATAAACAATCAGGCTACTACAATGGAATCAATGCAAAGATGAACATATGCATTCTTTACTTCTGGGGGCCCATACTGGGACAGTGGCTGATGAAACCTACATTGAAAAGCACTTGAAGGTTTTAAAAGGAATCCACGAGCTTTCATTACTGATTGCCAAGTACTTTAGTCAAATAGCCTGTGTTTTATCTGACAGTTCCAGTTTTATAAAATCCTCTCGTTATATTTGTTTATATTTGTCATTACCAATCAGATGTTTTTGTTCAAGGAAATCTGGTGATTGTATATTTTAGGAATAGACATGATTAGAACAAGAGATACAACTCATCCTGTTTTCTGCCTTCTTGTACTTAAAAGGCTTAGACAAGAACATACATGTATTTGATCTAGAATTGTCTGTCTTGTTCTACTTCTTTCAGGACTCCTTTGTTCAGACATCTATACCTCAAGTCTTCTGCACCAGTCTGATGTGTGAGATCTTAGGTAAAACTAATATACCATGAATAAAGTAGGTGATTGTTCATTGCTGTATTCAATGATACAGGCCTGACATATAGTAGGCACTTAATAAATGTTTTCTCAGTTAGGATGAAAGAAAAATAGAAAAATCAATTTTAATTTTTATGCCTAACAACAAACAAAACAACAAAAACAGCTATAGAAAATATCTTTTGGGTGCTTAGAGTTTGTTTGCCTGAGCTGTTTAAAAAATTTACAAGCTGTTTGAGAGTTCAATCATCTATCTAAAGTAAACCACAAAAGCCAAGCCTTGCCTTTCTTTTCTCTTTCTCTTTTTCTTTTTTTCTTTCTTTCTTTCTCTTTCTCTTTCTTTCCTTCTTTCTTTCTTTCCTTCCTTCCTTCCTTCCTTCCTTCTTTCTTTCTTTCTTTCTTTCCTTCATTTTTCTCCCTCCCTCCCTCCCTCCTTCTCTCCCTCACTCCTTCCTTCCTTCCCTCCTTCCTTCCTTCCTTCCTTCCTTCCGTCTCTCTCTCTCTCTCTTTCTCTCTCTCTCTCTTTCTCTCTTTCTTTTTCTTTCTCAGAGTCTCTTTCTGTTGCCCAGGCTACAGTGCAGTGGCACAAACTTGGCTCACTGCAGCTTCTGCCTCAAGTTCAATTGATTCTCATGCCTCAGCCTCCTGATAGCTGGGATTACAGGTGTGCTCCACAATGCCCAGATAATTTTTGTATTTTTGTAGAGATGGGGTTTGCCATGTTGGCTGGGCTGGTATCGAACTCCTGGCCTCAAGTGATCCACCCACTTTGGCCTCCCAAAGTGCTGGGATTATAGGCATGAGTGACCACACCCAGTCCCAAAATCTTAATATTCCCCAGGAGTCCCCAGATGGCAGGTTAGAGGTGAGGGCTCTTTAGTCCTCACAATATCGAGAAATAGAGGGATGTTTTAGGCTCAAACTAAGGTTGGTCAAAATGCATGAAAATGTATATCCTGTTTTTTTTAAAAACAAAGAGGAACATTGGCATGCCAAATTTATTTGGATTACTATTTAGGTCTAAAGGGCATATATTAGAAGAAATCATTCTTGGCAAATCTTATAAAGCAAGGGAAGATTGAAAAGCAGTTCACTGCTGGCTTGCCTTGTGCTCTGACACCATCATTAGTGAGGCAGCCTGTGGTCCTCAGAGAAACACTTGAAATGGGCTAAGCAAACCTACTGGCATTTCCAATAACCTACGCATCCATTCTAACAGACTGCTATTGCCGTTACTTAATCTTGTTTCCTCTGCTAGTCTTCCAAGCTATATAATGTGGTACAGTTTGAGCAAAAATAAATATTTAGAATTAGTTATATGGCAGCTTTTGGCAGAGGTTTGTTCCTGAAAATTCACATTTCATATGCTCCTTAAGAAATATTTAATATGAAATTCTAATAAAATGTTCACCCAAGAGCCACTTTTTAATATTACTTGCTTCCTTTTCTTTCACTTTTTTCTTCTCCTTTTCCTTCAATAGTTCCATGCCAAAACATTAAATTTTGTACATGTATTATTTCAAATAACTGTAATCTTTTTATGAGAGTTTTTCTCTCCCTGTTGAACTCTATTCAATTTCATCATCATAGCCTACAATAGGGCATTTTTGTTGGTATTAACTCCATATAAATTCCTGTCCAAAGTACTTTTAGGCTATTTTGTCAAGTTGAAACTAAAACATTATTTTTACCAGAGGACAGATGTTCCAGAATATAAACTTTTAACATGCTGAATTAATCCTAATACTGAAATTTATCAGGAATCAAATTATGTTTTCTCATGACTCATATTCCCTAGTTGCCATCAGTCTTATCAAACATTTTAACAGATGAATTATGTTGAAGATGGATGTTCATGTCCCTGATTATGGAAAGTATATAGTTAATTTTATATGTCAACTTGACTGGACTAAGGGATGTTCAGATAGCTGCTAACACATTATTTTTTTTGGTGGGGGCTGGTCATCTATGAGGGTATTTCTAGAAGAGAGATGAGCATTTCAGCCAGTAGACCCAGCAAACAATATTGGTGTCACCAGTGCTAGTGGGCATCATCCAACCCACTGAGGGCCTAAATAGAACAAAAAGCCATAGAAAACACAAATTTGTTCCCTGTTTTAGCTGGAACATCTGTCTTTCCCTGCTTTTAGGGCCTTTGACCTCAGACTGGAACTTATACCATCAGCTCCCCTGGTTCTCAGGCCTTCTGACTTCAACTGAATTATACTACTGGCTTTCCAGCTTCTTCAGCTTCTAAATAGAAATTTGTGGGACTTCTCAGCCTCCATAATCATGTGAGCCAAATCCTATAATGAATCTATTAATCAGTCGACCTATCTGTCTATCTGTCTATCCGTCATTTACCTACAGTTTCTCCAGGAAACCCTAGTTAATACAAAATATATACAAAATGTTCCTGTTTTTATTATTTATTTGTTAATTATTTAATTCAATCTTTAGTTGCTGGAAGCAGTATGTCTCATGGTACTCATCTCATTGTGAAGAAGTCAAATGCTCAGGACTTCAAGTTTGTTAAAGAGATTTTAAGTTTCTCTGCTATATATCAATAATCTGTTTCTAAAAATGCATCTGTAGTAGCTACGTGCTTGTGTAAGTCAGTTTTCTCTGTTCAGTTTGCTCTTCCTTAAATGTATGTCAGCATGAAACAATGCTTATAAAGAGATTAGTTATTGGGATTAATGTCAAAGTTCTACAATGAAGTCAAATAAATGTGTAAGTGTGTACATGTATGTGTATTCATATGGTATGCAAATTTATAATTTTTTCCAATCACCAACAGCAAATAAATATTTTGGATGAATAGAAAACAAATTCGTATAATGTATTCACACATTTCATGTTTTGTCTTAGAGAAACCAGAGGAAAGGAGCAGTATATTAATACATTTCATAGGGCATTCCTGTTTTGGAGAGCTTTATGTAAAAATATACATGTCTGTTATGATAGGGAAGATAAAATGAAAACGCTCCCTCTCTTTCACTGCTTCTGAGAGGCAGTGCCGCTCAGTGGTTAGGAGATTGGGTGGAGGAGTCATAGCTTGGCCCTACCACTTTACACATGGATGCCTTGGAGCAACTTCTCTGTGCCTCAGTTGCCATTACATAATAAAAAGATACAATAATGACTGCTTCATAGAATTAGTTTGAGAATTAAATGAGGTGAAATCATGAAATAAATGTGTAAAGTATTTAGAAGAGTGTATGCTTCAAAAATGTCAGCTATTAATATTAGCACTGATAGTCCTGAATTAAACAACAACAACAACAACAGAGGATAACAAACAATAAAATACATGGGGTAGAGGGGAGTAGAAAATCATAGCAGGTATTTATAAAGTAAAAAGACATGAATTGACAGTAGAACATAATTTTTAAGTAAATGGAATAGAAATGTGTAATGACTTAGGTAATATTTGATAGTGTGGCCTTTGAACAAGAATAAATATTAAATAAATGGGATTTTAGGCAAAGGATGTTGTATTTTTGAATTTATAAAACATGCCTTTGTAAGCTAATATTGAACAGTGAACTTTGGGCTAGAAGATCTTGATCTGCTCTGCAATTATTATTATTATTATTATTATTTGTATGGAGTCTCATTCTGTCACTCAGGCTGGATTGCAGTGGTACAATCTTGGCTCACTGCAACCTCCACCTCCTGGGTTCAAGCGATTCTCCTGCCTCAGCCTCTTGCTGGGACTACATGCATGCACCACCATATCTGGCTAATTTTTGTATTTTTAGTAGATACAGGGTTTCACCATTTGGCCAGTCTGGTCTTGAACTCCTGACCTCATGTTATCCCCCCTGCCTCAGCTTCCCAATGTACTGGGATTACAGGTTTGAGCCACTGCACCCAGCCCGCTCTGCAATTATTTTTACAAACAGCTTTTTTGTAATATAATTTGCATGCCACTAAACTAACCCATTGTAAAGTGTACAATTTAATGATACTTAGTAAATTTATAGAGTTGTGCAACCATTACCGCAATCCAGTTTTAGAACAGTTTAATTATACTCCCCCCCAAAAAAGTGCTTCATGCCCATCTTTAGTTAATTTCCAGCTCCAGCTTTCCACCCCTCATATTCACTGACATGTTTTTGGTTTATATAAACTTTATGAACATTTATATAAATGAAATCACACAATAGGTAGTCTTTTGGGTCTGGCTTCTCTTTGCAAACTGTTTTTGAAGTTTTTCTCAAGTGGTAGCATGTATGAGGAATACCTTTCTTTATATTGCTGAACGGAGTCTCATTGTATTTATATACTTTTTTTTTTTTTTTTTTTTTTTGAGATGGAGTCACCCTCTGCTGCCCAGACTGGAGTGCAGTGGCACAATCTCGGCTCACTGCAACCTCTGCCTCCCAGGTTCCAGTGATCCTCTTGCCTCAGCCACTGGAGTAGCTGGGATTACATGTGTGCACCACCACACCTGGCTTATTATTATTTTTTTGGATTTTTTAGTAGAGACAGTGTTTCATCATATTGGCCAGACTGGTATCGAACTCCTGGCCTCAAGTGATCTGCCCACCTCTGCCTCCCAAAGTGCTGGAAGGTGTCCACCACCAAACTTGAACTATATACCACATTTTAAATCCATTCTCTACTTGAGGAACATTTGGATGATTTACAGTCTTTGGCTGTTATGAACAGTGCTGCTGTAACCAGGAATGTAGCTGCCTTTGTAGGGACACATGTTTTCAATTTTTTTTTGGTAGAATGCTAGGTGTGGAAGTGTTTGGTTGTGTGGCAAGTTGATGTTTAATTTTTAAGGAAACTGTTCAACTATTATCCAATTAGTTTGTAGAACTTAGTTTTGCAAATACGTTCTGCAGTAGTTTGTACAGCAATTTAGAATTTTACCTTCCTAACAGCAGTGCATGTTTCATTTTTTAACCTCACCAACACTTATTACTGTACAATCTTTTTGATTGTAGCCATTTTTGTGGGTGTGTAGTGGTGTCTCATTGTGGTTTTAATTTCTGTTTGTCTAATGATGTTGAGGATCTTTTTATGTGATTATTAGCCATTATATCTTTGATCAAATATCTGTACAAATCTTTTCTCCATTTTAAAAACTGGCTAAATTAGGTTGTCTTGTTTGTAAGAGTTCTTTATAAATTCTGGATATAAAAGTCCTTTATCAGATACAGAATTTGCAAAGGTTCTTTTTTTTCCAGTTTATGTCTTATCTATTTACTTTTTTTTGATGGAGTTTCGTTGTTGTTGATCAGGCTGGAGTGCAATGGCGCGATCTCGGTTCACTGCAACCTCTGCCTCCCTGGTTCAAGCTATTCTCCTGCCTCTGCCTCTTGAGTAGTTGGGATTAACGCATGCACCACCACACCCAGCTAATTTTGTATTTTTAGTAGAGACGGAGTTTCTCCATGTTGGCCAGGCTGGTCTCAAACTCCTGACCTCAGGTGATCTGCCCACCTTGGCCTCCAAAAGTGCTGGGATTACACGTGTGAGCCCCTGCACCCGGCTCTGTGCACTTTCTTAATGATGTCTTTTGGAGAACAAAGTTATTTGTTTACTTTCTTTTATAAATTAAATGTACTTATTTATTTACTTTGATGTTAAACTTTACCAATTTATTATTTTATGGATTGTGCTTTTGGTGTCATATCTAAGAACTCTTTCTAATACAGGGGTTACAGAAATTTTTTCCTAAATTTTCTTCTATACATTTTGTATTTTAGTTCTTGCAGTTACATCTTTGATCCATTTTATTTTTTGTGTATTGTATTTTTTTTACGTATTGATACCCAGGTGTCCCAGCACTACTTGTTGAAAAGTCTGACCTTTACCTATTCAATTGTTTGGCATCTTTGTAAAAAACCAATTGCCCATAAATGTAAGAATTTATTTCTGCACTCTAATTCTGTTTCATTTATAATATCTATATGTCTATCTTTATGCCAGTCTTGAACTGTCATAATTACTGTGTCTTTATAGTGAATTTTGAAGTCAGATAGTGTAAGTCATATAACTCTATTATTTTTTCATAAAATATAAGATTTAAACACAGGACAGATTTGGGGATATATATGTGTATGTGTGTTTTCTGTTCATCTTTTGGTAGAAACAAGCAAGCAAACCAACAAAAATAGACAACTCTCCCAACAAAACCCTTCTGTTGTCTAGAGAATCAAAGAATTAGGCTCATGTGATAAGTGAATATATATTTGTTTTGGTACACAGTTTACATTTGCTATTCATTAACACCTCTGACAAAATTCATGTGTGTGTATGTATGTGTGTGTGTTTGTGTGTGTGTGTGTGTGTGAGAGAGAGAGAGAGAGAGAGAGAGAGAGAGAGAGAATTTCCTGTTGGCTAAACTTGCAAGTATCAGTGGTGTACAGTGAACTGGAACTAAGCTTTTATGCTGACAGTTCGCTTCCAGGAAGTTAATGGCGTGCATTATATTACACTGCAGAACACCTAAAATCGTAAAATTATTGTTTGGTGGAAAGGTTTCTCTACTATTTGAATTGATATCCATCTCTCCTAATCCGAATGGTTGTACCAGTTATTTAACAGAAATAAGAAAGAAAACAAAGTCAGCAAGAAAAGCACAAACAATATTTTGCAACAGAACAGCTTCTACACTATTCTTACATTTATGTGATTGCACTAAATTATTTATGTGGATTATAAAAATAAAACAATATTATTTCACTTAAGGCATCATTTAGATTTCTCTTTACAGGAAAAAATGGTAAAGAGATAATTATAATACTTCAATTGACTTAATTACTGTGCTCTCCTCTACCTGTCACTCAAAAGTTCCATCTATAATATGCCATGTTCAGCTTGTTGTTAAGGGATCACGCATGAGTACAGTGTGGGCCATATAGAATGGAAATACTAAAGCATGAATAACCTGAACTTTAACTCATAAAGGTATTCATAGAACTATTTCATTAACTAGATGCCTCCTTCATTACTAATACCAGGTGTCCAAGAAACCATGCCAAATCTATTGCTGATCTTCTGAAAGCACTTTGTGATTCTCTTTGTACCTTAATTTAACTAAAATGTGTAGACAATTGTTCATTATAGAAAAAAAGCAAACATTTTTACTGATAACAATCATGTGGGCCCTACTTTGGCTGAAAACAAATAGTCCTTCATCATGTGTTTCTGCAAATAAGATCTTTTATTCAGTAAAATCCCCTTTATTACCTTGCCAGATCAATTTCTCCCTTATCAATTTTTCTCTTAGAAATGAATGTTTCATATTTAATGTTCTGAAATAGTAACACACATAATTTCTTTCTCTTTCTTTCTTTCTCTCCCTTCCTTCCTTCCTTCTTTCTTCCTTCCTTCCCTCCTTTCCCTCCTTCCCTCCTTCCCTCTTTCCCTCCTTCCCTCTTTCCCTCCTTCCTTCCTTCCCAAGGTCTCACTATGTTGCCCCGGCTGGTCTCAAACTCCTGGGCTCAAACGATCTTCCTGCCTCAGCCTCCCGAAGTGTTGGGATTACAGGCATGAGCACTGCACCCAGTCCTATAAATTATTTCAAGATCAAATTTTTGTGCCTAAATCAGTTAAATTCAAACTGTCAATATCCAACTTTTTTTTGTTTTTTAATTTTTTTTAAAACTCTATTTCTTGAAAGAGACAATATCCAACTTTTTAAAAGCATTTAAGGATTAGATTATTCATATAGAGTTTTTTTTTTTTTTTAATTAAAACCCGCTGGCTTAACCACTTGCTATTAGGCCAAGTGACCAAATAAGTCCCATGCAAATTCAAACTCAGTATCTTCTGAGACAAACCAATGTCAGCTATGGGGTTTTAGAAGGAGGAACATTAAAGCCAATGACCAGGCTCCATTAGCAGAAAGATCCGAAGGAAAATTCTTATAGCTATTTTATTTTTTTGAATCCAGCAGATATTATGCTCAAAACCAATGTTTTCCAACTCTAGGTACTCAGAATCTTTTAGAGAAAATTTAAAAAATACAATGATCAAGTTTCTACATTCAAGGTTTTTCTATTTAATTAGACTATGTGAACTGGACATCATTAGTTAATTCTAACATGTAGTCAGTTTTAGAAAACCACTATTATAAATAAAGCCTCCAAAAGGCAGTTAAGCATACCATCATGATAGATGCAATTGAAATATTTTTTTCCAGGTTAAAATACTTATACTGAATAAAAATGGATACACTTGGAGAAGGTCACTGTAGACAATCATGGTGCACTCACTGGACTCCAACACCTATTGCTATTCCCATGATCTCCTCTGTTCCATCCATATTGTCAATCTAATAAGAAATAACCCAAAGAATTGATGCATTCTTGTTGCTCCTTATATACCTGCTTTTCTGATAACTATACCATACATGTGGCAGTTCAACAATTGCTATAATACTTTAATCTGAGAAATCAAGCTTTTTTAAACTAGCATTTTTCTTGAGTGCCAAGAAAAATAAGGTTTTACTATTTTAATGGCTGTATTTACAAATTAATACAGCTCTGTTAGTTTTCAAGTTTATAGGGCTTAGTTTTTATTATAAATGATAATTATTTTGAAGTGTTTCATACCATACCAGAAATCTCTAATTGCTTTAAGGTATTTAATAGGGTTGTTATATCTGGTTGTGGTGGGGATGAGGATGTTCAAGGTAAAACAGATTTTAGGATGTATGGTGGAACTACCCTCACAACTTACCTAGGTCTATTTGAAGAAATAAAGGTAATGATTTGAAGTCCATTTATGAAAGACCAGGAAAGTCATGTTGTTAAGTCATAATACTCAAAATTGAATTTGCTGATATACAGTCTTTTAAAAAACATGTGATTACTTCCTAGCATAAATTGTTTAGAAATACATATTTGTCTTTATAAGGAAATAAGGGAGAATATTATTCCTAACCCAGATGAATCAAATAGATGTTAAAAATGACCTACTTTCTTGCCCAACTACTTCTATCATACTCTAAATAATAAGGCTTTTTAAAATAGAGATAGTCTGCTAAAAGCCAGAGACTTTTTTCCACATAGTCTATCTTAGTATATATCCCTGGGAATTTTCAAGTTTTCTATCCCTTTTGCATGATTATGAAAGACTAGAAAAGATTTAAAAATCTGGGTTTTGAAAGTAGAAGAGCATAGGCTGTTGGTTTTGTCATAGCTTGAGATTCACAAGTGATGCTGAGCAGGAGATTGGAAGAGAAGGAGTTGGGTCTTAGATATATGTGGCACATTTGAGTGGGGCAAGGTATCCAGCAATGGTGTTTCAGTCACATAAGTAAGACTCAGTTACTTCAGGAAATGGCATTTTCCAGTCAACACCAGGTGCCAAATGTAGCAGAGCTCAACCAAGGTGGGTGATGTGGAAAATACTCGGAAATCCAGGAAGGCTGCCCATAAGTATAGAAGTATGAACACACCACCCAGCTGGCTTGAGATCACTTTGCAAAAGTCAGTTTTCATAAAGCTAATTCATTAAAGGGTCAAATGTCAAATTACCACTTGATCGAATTTTTCAATTATCAAAATCTCATATTGAAAAATAGTCCTTTTGAATATCTTCAATAATACATTTTACTCACCTGTATTTCAAATAATGTTCAAATTTATTAAATGCTGAAGATCATGAGTCATTTAGTTTTCTTATAAGTTCCTGAAGAATAGGTTTATGAGAATATTCATGTTTAATATAATCAAGAAGAATACATTCTTAATCATATCTAAACAAAACATGTCTTCAATATAATCTGAACAAGAATATATCCAAATTCATTTAAAATACTCAAATAAATGTTTTTAAAAACAAATTGTTGGCTTATTAGAAAATTTATTACATTCAGTTAATTACTCATGCAAAAAACTGCTCCTTCAGGGAACTGATTTTTGATGACTTGGTCTGTTTTCAATGTGGACTGAAATTAGTGGGGCAGGATTAGGGCTGGGATGAGGGTGGTGAGATCTGGAAGCAATATAGAATGGCTCTTGTTGAGAATGAAGTGAGGGCAGCCTAGGACATAGTGCCTGTGCCCATCGCTGGGGCCAGCCTGGAGGAAAAGGGGTGCTATAATAAGCCCAGATAAATGGAGGCATTGGGCTTGAAGCTACTTATTTATATCCTGCTAAAACCCAGATTGCTCTGAAAATAAATAGTGAAGCTGGATCTGTAGAAGATTAAATGAGTTGACCCAGCTGTGGGAGAACTGGGGCAAGCAGAAGCAGGGAAAACAGGAATGGGGCTGGGGCAGTCCACTGAGCAGGCCAAATTTAAGCCACCTCAGACTTCAGATATCATTTCTGCTTCTTTGAAGTCATGGGCAGTTCCATTATAGGAGGTGATTCAAGTAAGGTTTGGTTGAGATTGGGGGCACCTGATTCTATAGATTTCTTTCCTAGGAATGAACCAGTATTTCTAATTTTTACTTTGTGTGAGTACTTCACAGTGAATATGGGGCACACTGCTGGCCACATTGAAGTAGTTAAAAAAATGCTTGTTGACTTGATATAGTCATATGTAGATACTTGAAGACTCTTTTCAAGTCAATTATGGACATTTCCGTGACAAAATTGTGATTTATACTTTCAATGGCAAATTTCCCAGTGTTTAGAGTTCATGGGCCTATGCTTGAAAAACAGGTACTATAGTCATTCCTTGATATTTGAGGAAATGCTATGGTTTGGATGTTTGCAGCCCCCAAAATTTGTATGTTGATATTTTAACCCCCAAAGTTATGGTATTGGGGGGGCATTTTAAGAGATGACTAGGTCATGAAGGTGGAGCCCTCATGAGTGGGATTAGTGCCCTCATAAAATAGCCCAAGGGATCTTGTTTGCCCTTTCTCCACCATGTGAAGACACTGAGAAGATGGCTATCTCTGAACCAAAAGCAGGCCCTTACCAGACACTGACTTTGCCAGTGCCATGATCTTGGACTTTCTAGCCTCCTGAACTGTGAGAAATACATTTCTGTTGTTTATAAGCTATTCGGAGGAAATAAGCTATTTATAAGCTTATTTATGGTATTTTGTTATAATAGCCCGATCCAACTAAGACAGGATGAGAGAAATTTACATACAAGATATTGCATTGAAACAATGTCCTTTACACTTAGAGTGCTGAAAGTTAAAGGAGGTTTAGAAAACTGTGAAGATTAAAAACCCCAGTCATTTTCATAAAGCCTCAGGTGAGATCTTATTTTCAGTAAACTAAACTCAAAAAGCAAAGTTATAAATACCTATTACTAGCAAAGCAAAAGTATAGACATTTTCTCATAGCTTCTATATGTTCAGGCTCTTTAGTTACATATAGCAGTTAGGAACACCTCAAACATAAGAAGAATTATTCAAGACCAGGGTTATTTCCTCATCAATGACTGTACCAATAATCAAGGTGCATACCTCTACAGCTGTTCTAAACAACAACAATGAGAAATACCAGCTAAGACAATTATATATTAACCATGGAAGCCCAAACATTATGTTGATGTGACTGGGATGGGGAAAACCCTGATACTCTGGAGAGACATCAGCTTTTCAAAGTGGAATTTAGGAACTGTGCAATGTATGAAAGAATTACAACGTATTCAGCGTTTTCGGGCTGAAAAAGACCTGAGGGTATTTAGTTCCAATCTTCCTGCTTTTCTCAAATGCCTCAGTTTTCAGATGAGAAAACATGGGCAAAGAGCCTGCTCACTGTTATACATACACAATTAGTCAGTCCCACAGCCAGAGCTAGAGTCCAAAATCTACCCAGCAACAAGAAAGCCATCCAAAGTTCTGGGGTTTATGTGCCCTTTTGTATAATTACTCTGTGCCAGGTTAGAGCTAATTTAGGGTTTGTGGTTGGAATTCTATCATCAGGATGGCCACTCTTTTTGGCTATGGAACAACTATAGAATAGTCATCAGTGCTTCTGGGCAGAAGGGGGCAAAATATGAATCACTGCTGTCTCTTCTTCATCTTCATTCCAGGTAAATTCTCCTATGGACTTTCTCCAAATGGATATATAAATAAACTAAAGCCTTTGATAAATATCTTTTGTGTGTGGTAGTGAGCATGACTGCCCTTCAGATATACTATATCTCAAAGGATGTGAGTATGGTTCTTAAAGGATACAAGTGTGCAGTGAATATCTCAGCCTATCTGTTGTGTTTGGATCTGTTTGTGCCTGGCGACTTGGTGTTTAGATATTTTTAGCTAGAGATGATTAGATTTTTAGCTAATTAGCTGAAAAGAAATTTGTACTGTGTCTGCTCTATGGCAGGGCCAAGGATGATGGAATTGGAGATTATTTCACCTGGTTCTCTTCCCTAGTCCCTGGGAACCCTTTGAAGATAGGAAATCCAGAGTGGGTTTTCATACTTTTTTAGTGGTTGTGAACAACATGAAGCTTAAAAATCAGAAGAGGCACTCTTACTACAGGCACAACACCCTTGGGTACAAATGCTTTGTAAAATTTCAATAAACCAATCATTGCCCTTTTGTGAATTACTGCCTTGTCTTCTGGGGAGTGAGTAGGGCAAAAACAGAGTTGAAAGTGAATGCTGGAGTGTGACACTCTGGGTAGAATGTTGTTTTAGCTTGTTTTACCTTAATATCTGGTGAAGTGAGTGTTTTCATCCTCCTTTTAGTCAAGGGAATTGGGAGTCAAAAAGAGGTCTAACAATGGTTGTGAATCAGGACTACCAATACCAGTTTTAACTTACGCAATTGCAAAGAGCTACACATCATTTCTCCAAAGAATGTGTCTACCTTTGTTTGCAACAATACAGGCTCAGCCTGACAAGTTCTCACCAGAGATTCATACCTGATCTCAAGAGCATACTCTGTGGAGGAAGGTGGGTGGCACTGTCTCATAGTGTGACTCTGTTGTCATAAGAAAGGGCTGTTTGTACAGACATTTAAAAAGAGAAGAGGTCCAAGGTTGAGCTTGTATTCATCTCCTTACTGCACAGGAAGCCCTTTGTAGTGCAAACCAATTTCTTCAGGCAACATGTGTCATCCCCTCAGGAGATACCACTGCCTACTCTTTGATTTCACCTAGGAACTGCCTTAGAGAGACTGTGTGTTCTATGGACGAGTTATTACTATAAAAGACATTGCTGAAGAAAACAGAAGATTAGGGACAAAAAAGAAGCAAAGCCACTGTGGACTGAATTCTCACAGAGCTGAGGTTAAAATTTGGATAGCTAAAAAATATTGTTATAATTTTTCTTGCAAAACCATTCCCAATAATAAGACTTAAAATATCTGAATAGAAGAGTCAATATTTTAAATATTTTATGATAATGTATGTATTTCCCTCCTTTTCATCTAGGATAAATTCAGCTTTTCTTTTTTGGAAGAAGGAGCTGATGTTATTTTTCTCCTTTTTTTCCCCATTAAGGGAAATAGCCAAGAGAATCTCAGGATTATGCTACAACATATATTAAAATTTAAAACCATTTACTGAATATATATATATAAAACAATGCCTATCATGATCATTTTTGAACATATATTTTATACTGAAATGAAATGTGAAAAGTTCCTGGACATTTCGTGCTTCTGCGTGTTGAACATGTGCTTTTCCTCTCACCTTTTCTGCAGGGTGAACTATTATTCCTTTCAAGGCTCGCAGTGAAAGCTGTAATGGTTTCACTTCTCCTTTTGGCAAGATTACTTGTGCCTATACACTTTAGCACAAACTGTAGTACTCAATTTTCTTGAGATGCTGTCATTATCTGTGCCCTCCTGTTTCTTCTGATCTCTGAGTTACTTGAGAGCAAGGGCCTTATTTGCCTCTGAATGTTTCAGACCCAGCCCTGGGCTCAGTGAATATTTGTTGAGTAAATAATATAGCCCATGTCAGAAGTATACTCATGTTCTTCTCATGGTATCTGAGGTTGAAATGCAGTGACCTGACATAAGCTCAAACCTATCTGGACCCAAGTATAGGTCAGATCCTGTCTCCTTCAGTTTTAGTAGAGTATGATTGAGTGAGCCTAAATTATTTCCCTGGTTCAATCGTCTACTATCTCTGGGTATCTTATTAAACTTCAAAAATCTGTGCCTTCTTCCATCTCATGGGAATGGTGAAAAATAAATGAGATCACATCTAAAGAACTAGGGCTTCTTATTAGAGTGTACATTATCATCATTATATCAAGCAAGTTCCGGGTACTCTCCAGAGTGCTAAAAAAATCTACCCTCAGGAAAAACAAAACAAATCAAAACTGGAAACACTTTTACTCTACCTGTGCTGTTTCTATTATTAAACAGTACACGTCCTGTGAACCTCTATGGCATGACCTTAAAAAACTGAAAAAAAGAATAAGACAAACAGCAGGAAAAACAAGCCTAAGCATTGCTTATTTTTTTTCTGTGTGGGGACATTGATTTTTATAACTTTCCTCAATGTGCAGAGATATTTAAAATAAAGAAATAATTTTTGCCTATTTTGAATTGCAGGAAAGCACACTGATATGTGAACTATACAGTTTCTAATAAAATACTTTTTTTTTTTGAAAGAAAGAAAAAGAGAGGAAAGAAAGTAAGAGTGAAAGAAAGAAAGAAAAAGAATGTATGAGAGAAAGAAAGAGGAAGAAAAAGAGGGAGAGAGAACAGGATTCTTGTTCTATTGCCCAGGCTAGAATGCAGTCTAAAAATGGGTATTAAAAACCTCTTTTATGCCAATAATTGTGTTTAACAATGGAGACAGGAAGGAATAAGAGATGAAAATAACAAA